>JAQGAW010000306.1:0-33289 GCA_034698025.1 Phthiracarus crinitus
TCAAAATTTGTTTAACCGGTCAAAGTTAAAGTTAAGAATGTTATTAACCGGTTAAGGTTAAAGTTAAAATAATGACAGGTGTTAAGGTAAGAGTTAAGACATTTCTTTAACTTTTGACTTTTGTGAATCACTAGCAAAATATCTGTTTATCTCTAACGCAATATATTTATAAATGAAGTTAATTTTGTGATATTTGTACAATCATCAAAAGTATATTTTATTATTAACATTTTTTGGTACTATTACTTAAATGATAAGGGATACGAAAATATTTAATAAACTAAATATAAAATATACTTTTGAAATTTATTATGTTATTTTAAATAATAGTTTATCCAACCATTAAAGAAACAACATTTAATAAATGAAAGTGAATGCTTATTAGTCTAGTTAATCGTTCAAATTCTTAAATCCGAATGCAATTATCAAAATATTTTTATAATTCTAATAATTTCGCTATTTTTCTAAAAAAATGTGAAAGATAATAAAACTTACTTAAAAATATAAATACTGTTAAATAATTTAATTAAGTATAGTTAAAGTTATATAAAAATGTTATATTTTTAATTTTTACAAATTTTTTAGAGGTTTTATGGAATAAATCATATTTTATGAATTTGTCGGGTTTTCTTCTAAATTTTTCAAATCACTACCTGAACAGTTTTGAACCCGAACACGACCCAACAAATTTATCGATTACCCATTTACTATAAAATTGAAATTAAGCAATAAAATTGTATGAGTCGGACATTATTTTAAATTTTGAACAAATCTTAATATTAATTATAAAAGCATTTACAGTGCCGAATAGATTACCAAAAAATAAATAAATTTGCATTTAAACAAAGGGATTTAAAAAGAATATTATTAGTCTCTAACTCTAGATTAAACGTACTTCTTAATCAATTCTTATTACAGAAGTTTATACCAAACTTGAATAATATATTTTAGGAGATATTTGACCCCAATTTTTCCAGAAAATCAAAAATGTAATATTCTGTGAAAATAAAATTTTTATTTTATGCATAGATTTAAGTTTTTCAATTTTATTTTCGTTTTTGCTAATAACTCGATAGATATTTTAATTTTTAAAATAAAAGATCTTTTTACTAATAATTATGAAAATATATCTTTTATAGCGTGTGAAAAGAGCGCTATAAATACCTTTAATTAATAACTAGGGCCTTAAAAATCGATAACTATTATTTAAAAATCATGAAAAAACAAACAAGAGTATGAACATACACAATGAGCTCACTTTGTTTTATATTATAAGTTAATTCAATTTTTGTGTATTAAATATTTTTTGACATTTAATTATAGTTTCTATTGTTGGCCAATAATATTTATTTTGTTTTTAAGCATTATTCAAACTTAATATATATTGTTTTAAAGTAAAAAATTTATAGCTTAATATTATAAAGTTGTAAATAGCACTTCAGTGAGTGTAATATAAGTTTTGATTCGTTTTAGCTCACGTCGAGTAAACATCACATAAATTGTTGTTAAGCTGATAATTATAAGTATTATATGAGCGAATATGATTACGCGTGTGAATAGTATTAACTCGGAATAGTTTTTATTGTTATTTTAAATAATAGTTTATCCAACTTTTATAATAATATAATAGATTTTAATGCTATTTTTGATTATTTTAAAGCCAATTAACAAACATATAGTCAATATATAGAATATTTAAACCCATTTTTAGCCCTTTTTATACAATTTTTTGTCCGTTCTTAGCCTTTTAAAACGCATTTTTATCCTATTTTAAGCCATGATTTAGTTCATTTTTTTACATTTTTAGCCATTTTAAATCCATTTTAAGCCAGTAAGGAGTCCTTTTTTTTTGAAAAAATCCCTTTATTGATATAGAGAAAAAATCCATTAATAAATATAGAGACCGGTCTACACATACACACACACGGACATGTCAAATCCAATAGCTGACTTTTACAAAGTGAGCTAAAAATTTTGAATAATAATAATTTTATGAAAAATCTTAAATTTTAATCTTAAAAATTAAGACTTAGTATCGAATAAGAAATTCGACAAAATATGTTACATTGAGTGAGTAATAAATAACTTCTATTAAAGTTACATTTGGTAGAAATACAAAGACTAATGTTAGTAAATGCTTGAAAAAAATAAACTTTAATCTATTAGTCTAAATACTTCATTAAAACTACTTCTGCATAATATTAAAACAAATAAAGATGACTTTGTGGTTATTGAAGCTTGAATCATCAATGAAACTCAAAAAACGATAAAATATGACTATTATTGCACTGAAAATGAATATTTATTACTAAGACGTTGATCGTTGAATTAAAAGATATTCAAGTGTTGGTTAATGATAAATATTATGAAAAAAAATATTCAGTATATTGATGGATAGGCTATAAATAGTTGCAGTAATGATAATATTAAAAATGAAATATAAATCAGTCAGAAATAAGTAAAAGTAATAATTGTGATGTTGACTAATAGTAGACTGGAATTTTGAAAAGATTGTTGATTACAACTTGAACATTATAAAAATCTTTTAATACTAATTAACCCAGTTTTTAGAGATGAGAATATACATAATATAGCAATACTATATAGATGTCAACATCTTTATCGAATGTCAAATGGCAAATATATTAGAGATAATGTAAAAACAGTTTTAATCAGGAAATTATAGAGTTTTTAAAATGCAAAAAATTGTAAAAGTTTGAAACTTTGTTTTATAAATCACAATGTGGTTTAGAAAGTAAATTAATTGATACAGAATTAAAAATTACAACAATATGTTTAGAATTGTGTTTAAAAAGTAATGGATTAAAAATTATCCATCATAGAAATTTTTTATTGAAGTTCAAGAATTAAACTAAATAGATATGGGATGTTATCACAAAAACAAGAATGCAGCTCAGAGAGTGGTTTATTCGATTAGCAATGATTATTATTTATATATATTATAATTAAAAAAACTTTACGTTTCGTTATTTATTAATTGTTACTGCAAACGTTAACACCAACAATCATATAAAGAAATGCAAAGAAATTGTAGGAAAGATGAAGACATTCGAGCGATTAAGGAATGACCAACAATTATTTATAACTCATGTTTTGGTTTATTCTTTGAATCATCGATTCGAATAACATGTAGTTATACTCTAATAACAAGTGGTATCGATCGAGAATTTCTGGAAACAATTTTTGAGTTAAATTAAAAAAAATAATTTTTGTATCAGTTGTCATCGAGATATATTCAAAGAAATGTGCCAACAATTTCAAAAGTAAATGTTTTTTTTTCACTAATTGCTAAAGTGTTAAAAGAAATTACAGAGCTAGAAATAAGATTGATTTCTTCGAGGTTAATGTTTACACAAATAGGAGAACTAAGTAAACGTGAAAAACAATTTGGAATTAACGGAAATGTAGTGATTGTTCCTATTTTGATAGTCAAATCAGTAAGTATACTACCGATTATATTAGATTACTTTCATTCAAATCAGATGAAATTAAAAGATTTGTTACGATTAGGCCAGCTGTTTGCTATAATGCAGTTAATTATTTAATAACTACACGGTTGTACAAAAAGAAAATAATACAATCTCATAAAATTAGATTAAAGAACACCAGAATAGTAACGAAAATGTCGGTATATTACAGGAAGATAAATATGAAGACATGGATATAACATCAAATAATAAATATAATGATACAAATTAGAATAAATTAAAAGATAAACTGTTCCTAATCATCGATGAATTCGAAGAAATTATAGAAATAGAAGAAGAAATTAATGTGACCACTAACGATACATTGTGGAACGCATCAAATGTTAATCAAACAATGGTATTCGCTCCTGGAGAAGGAACTCACCCAATTTCTTTATTGCGTGACGAGTTTGCCGAAGAGCTCTAATTTCCAAACATATATTTCGGCGAACCACGAAAAACGAATAAATATATTCCATACACAAACATATGTAAATGGGAACTCAGATACTATGATAGATGTAGTATAGTTCCGAAACTATTTTTTATGTTCAAAAACGAAAGTTACATATGATATCAAATTAAGAATCTTTACATTTAAGAAAAAGAAAAAATACTGATACATTAACTTCCGGTCAACTCCTTAATTTGAATTTGTCGATAATAGTTGTAAAGTTGATTATGGTTACCGCTTTCTGAAAATGAATCGTGCGTCACCACCATATTGGCAATCATGAAAGAAAGAAGTTTTAGCAATGATTAGACAGTTAGATATTATTAGTAACATTGTCTGCCGCTAAAATACAATGGAAAGATTTATTAGTTATATTAATGAAAACAGTTCGCAATAAAGATATAACTGAGTTTGAAACAATTCAATTGCACATTGTAGTGATTAAATGTTTCGATATTTCGATCAATTATTTATTAATTTTATTCGATATTTATTCGATAATAAAAATGCCAATTATGTTAATAATATAATAATAATTATTCGATTATAATAAATGGTTTCTTAATAGTGATTTCACTTAATATAATTTAGTTATATGGTAGTCAATATGGAACTGAATAACATGGTTTCTTTTATTAGAAAAATGGTTTTAATTATTATTTTAATTTTAACGCTTTTGCGTTTAAATAACAACTGTTTTGTAAAATACTTTTTGCATAAAACGTATTAATAATACGTTACATAAACGTTGACAACTTTATTCACATTAATGTGTGACTAGAGATCGCAACACTATAAAAATAAATGTGATATAATACTTAAAGATCCGGTTATATGTTCACGGTATTTTGATAAAATTATTCGTTTTAAAATTAATAAGATTCATGTTTTAAAACATCCAAAAGGATGGTTATAATATAATTCTTTATCTGATTCATACGTAAGAATCATCAAGGAAGTCCTCAGGTTCATTGCCTGCTATGAATAAATGACGCACCAATTTGCAATAAAGCGGATAAAACTAATAATAATAGCTGTTTAAATATTAATGACAAAAAGGTAATTTAATTAATCACTTATTTAACATCAAACACTTGGCCATACAAAATCCTTTGTAAAATTCTAAGGAGATAAAGTTATTTATCGGTTTGATTTTCCAATGCCATCAACTATAGTTTAAAAACCAATTTATTTTGACGATATTGAAAAATACAAAAATATTTATTATAATATAAAGCAATCATTGATTGATTTGGAAAAACAATATAAAAAAGATAAAATAATTTAGCAGAAATTACAATCGATTAGTTTCTAAAGAATTGAAATCCTACTTTCAAACAATATATCAATTCAATTCAAGCACAACTTAAAAATCCAAAAGTATTTCTCAAACGCGATTTAAAGACATTAATGTTAATGGGTACAATACAAGTATACTAGAATAATATAGAGCTAATATCGATATTAAGTTTATTCTTGATCCTTATGCGATACATCTTAAATTATATAAATAAATCAGTTCATGGTATGTAAAAGCTGTCATTTGAAGCAGTTGAAGAAGTTAAAACTGGAAACTTTAGTATAAGAGACAAGCTAAGAAAAATAGGTGATCGTTACCCTAAAACTACAGAAATATCGGAACAAGAAGCTGTATACCATCTACTATAAATGGACTTATCCCGAAGTAGTCGTGCTAAAATTTTTATTAATACTGGAGAACCGAAAGAAAGAACTAAAATGGTAAAATCAGAAAATGATTTGAAAGAATTGCACTCCGAAAGGCAAGATAGATATCAAAATGGAGATTTAGACTAGTATCGTTATAAACCTGAATTAATGAATAATATTTGTTTGGCAGAATTTTGCTCGTATTAAAACAGTTTTTTAATTTAAAACTTTTAATAATTGTTGAATTTTCAATGGTTGGAATTTCTTAATTTAATTTCATTAATCTACGTATGCAAGACATATTTGGAACAACTTAAACGTTTGGTGGCATAATAGTAATATGCTTTAGTGATTTCTACCAACTTCACCCGGTACAGGATTTCTTTGTTTATAAATTTAACACAAAAAATAAATTTAGATCACTCTTTGAAAATCAGTTATGGGAAATATTTAAATCATACAAATTAACAGAAATAATGCGGCAAAAGGATGATAAATTATTTTATACTGCACTTAACAACTTAGCTTCATGAAGTTGTACTAACGGATTCTGCATTATTTATATCTCGCGAATGTAATGGATCAGATAAAAAAACGCCAATAAATGCAATAAACTTGTTTAGAACAAATGATGTCGATTACTATAATATGACTGCGCTTAACAAAAAAGTAAATATAGCTTATGAATCAAGATAAGATATGCTGAAGTTGTTGTTAGTAAATAAGTTAAGCAGAAATCATTAAATACAATTGAAACGAAAAGAAACATATGTATTCGCTACGATGTGTGCCAAAAATTTCGGTCATTAAAAATTTTCGTTCGAATGGATTTTCCAATTTTTTTCACACATTTACATACATTCTTGGTCTGCAGTAAATTAACACTTTAGCGGTCGCCAAATATTTTCATGCCTATAGATTTCTGTGATGTTTTCCACACAATTACATACAATAATGGTCTGCACTATTTATGAAACCCAGATAAGGAAACTTTACCAAAATGCGCGACCACTTTACCAAATCTTACCAAAAAAAATTTCATGTGTGATGCTATATTACTTAATTAATTATAAAATGTTTCACAACAATTTATTTTTAAAACATTTTACTTATGAATTTTCTAGCCATAATAATTTTTCCAACAATAAATTTTTACAATAATTTTTTTCAACAATGATTTTTTTCAAAAAAGAGCATATCTTCAAAATATTCTTTTATTAACATAAAGATTAATATCTCTTTATAAATAAATGCGCGCATGCAGACAGACGGACAGACCGACATACGGACGGACGGACAGACAGACAGACAGACAGACAGACAGACAGACAGACATAAGGACATGTCAAATACAAAAGCTCCTTTGGACAAAGTGAGCTCAAAACCAAAAAGTTGTCGTTTAAATCCCTTCCTTAAACATTGATATTTTCTGGATGTGACCCATTCTTGATATTTCGATTTTGTGCAACTATTACGTATTACAACGCGTTATTACAAGTACGGTATAAGTGTTTAATGTAATTTTCGTGCCAATATTTTCAGTGTGGGATGAACTGTGCACAAGTTCACTATACTGTACACTCACGTACTTTTGATTCAATATAATAGTGCCCTAAAAAGCTAAATGCACTAAATTTTTATACAAAAAACGAGCACCAAAAGATTACTTTAATTAATAAATGATTACAATTAATTCTGCGATATCTAGAATATTCTATAAATAGCATAAAAATTATTATCATACACTCTTAACACAATCTTGCAGTGATTTTTATACAATAATTGTTTTATAAATTTCGCTAAGATTTCAATTCGAATAAATTAGAATATTTTGGTTAAATAATAATTTAATTTTTATGGGATTCAGTTAAACGCATCGAATATTCAACAAAATTTGTAGGTTTTATTTTAATCCAAAAGAAAATAGATTACAAAAAAAGAAATAAATATATGGTAAATAACATATTCAAAAATGTACGTCAATTAGAAACATGTAAAAATATGATATAAAACTTCCATCCACCGGTAAAAAGTACCGAACATTAGCTTATTATTAAATAAGGCACTCCAAAATAATTTTATTAACGTTAATTAATATATTAGTTTCTATTTGTACTGAGATTCTAAACAAATAGTAAAATAAGTTAAAGCGTAGGCACTCTGTTATATGTTGGCCTATTGTTATGGTTAAATACGGGACGATTTCGCTTTTTATAGTCCATTGTGCAAACTATTAAAAGTGCTGCAACGATAGCGAAAAACTGGACGAATGCCACCACAATCGATGTGAGGCCAACAATATGTAAATTATTCAATATATAATGTCGAATCTTGAAGTAACATCCGTGACGACGAAAGCGCTCGAAATCGATGTGTGGATTGCGTCCACATATATCGGCATCGCTTTCATCGATTTCGAGCGTTTCGTTAACTAATGGAATGCAACACGAATGCGGCACAACGTTATCTGTAGGCCACGCGGAGATCCCATACCAATCCGTGTAATTATTGACACCACAGCAGTCAAAATGAGTTTGTATTTGATCCCAAGTGCTTCTCATTCCATTGCTATCATCCAAAAAATAGCGATTTTCTATGCCTTCCAACAGTTCTTGTCTGAGAGTGTATGTCAAAGACTTTCGAAAAGCGAAGCTTAGTGTTCCGATTGCGATCTCAATGACCATCAAAATCACAATTGATATCAAATACGTGCTAAGAAGGCATTTGTTTTGAAACCATGCGCCACAACATCCGCAAAATGCAACGAAAAATGTGAGAAATCCGACAATTATTGATAGATTATCGGCGGATAGGATGTGATATGAAGGAAGGATTCGCGCGTATGTCTCGTATGACACTGACAGCCAAACACCAATCGCTAACACACACGAGCCTAATATCTGTGCGATCAATCAATTGAGATATCATATAACAATACATTACAATATAAGTTATGTTACCCAAAACATTAAGTTAATGAGACACAGAAAGCGTCGAATACATGTATATCCAGTTGCCATTAATGAGATATTCATTGGTTCAATAAATACAGTTATAATCACTTAATTATAAATATATGATATCACGCATCAACTCAACCATACATATAAATATTATAGTTTATTATCAAAAATAATTCTATAGAAATATCAATAGTTAACTATAAATTCATATAAGCTTAATATAATCTATTATATAGAAAACAATTGATGTGTCATTGCATTAATTGTTTGGCAAACAAATAATAATAATTAATGTTTGTCCACATATTCAATGCATAGACAACAACACTAACACTAACTAACGCTAAACTAAAAAAATGAAATGTTATTTCATTATTATTATTATTATTACTATTTTGGTGTGAATGCACTTAAAAGGCCTTTCTATTCATAACTATTATGACCGTAAGCTCACTCTTTTGGGTGATTCCCAAATCATTAATAATACATATGTAAAGTTTTAATGGTTTTATCAATATTTAAATTCAATATTTAAAATTATAAATATTATATAACGTTTTGTTTATATAAAAATATCATATCATAAGTATCGAATGGTTTTTATCCATTGCTGATTGTGTGTCGATTACAGCTTTAAAATCTCAGTTGTAGTTCTGTTAAATTTAAAGTAAATAATTTATCATATTTTTAAAAATAAATTTATTCAGCTTTTGTTAATTAAATCTAAATTTAATTACTATACTATTATGTAAATTACTATTCGATTTTCTAATAATGTGGTAAATTTACTAAATCATTTTAAGTATACCGTAATTAAATTTATAAGAATGAAAACATTTGAAATTTAAGGGATTCTGGATTTTAAATCTTGACGAAACTAGGAAATGTAGTAATAAACGAATATTAAATATTACCAAACTTTTGTACGGCTGCAGCATTTGTTCTAAATTCTGATTATTCATTGAAGACAAATAACATCCTTCGTCACGATGTGTCACTATTTCTGTTATGAGAAACCCTAAATTATCTTCAAAAATATCTAATGGACTCATGTCAATGTCATATTAATTTCTTTATTTTTACATATAAATGTCTGCTTAAGTTGTTGGGGAATTAAACCAATTCAAAGCTTACATCAAATAGATTTATTTCATTAATTAAAATATAGATGTCAACGCTATTTATGATATATTATTTCACTTTCATTCGTTAGTCTAATATGTTTCTTTTTAAATAACACATATATCGAATTGGCCGTGAAAATTGTTATTTTTATACTTTCTAAGCGTAATAGCATTTAGCAATAGATCGAGCTTTGAGTCGTGAGCTGCGCTGATCATGTATACTTCAATGTAAAAGCGATTTAAGCTCAACTTCATAACAGTTTAACCAACGTTTATACATTTTAAAAACTTATCGCTTTATTAATTTATTCAATACATTTATCAAATATTATATACCCATATGATCGACTCCATTCAGTCTAATGCTTGTTTTGTTTGTTATATAATGAAGTGAAGTGCCCAATACGGACTGGCGTATTATAGTCGATCATAAGGAGTTTATTCCTTGTTTTCCATACTCTTCCATAGCGAAATTTACAATAACTAGTTTAAATAATAGAAATTCCATAAAAAGGGTCAAAGTAACAATGCATTTTTAATAGTAAGTTATTTAATAGTAACAAAATATTTTTACTATTAATGTATGACTAAACACAGAAATAACATCTGTTAATCACTTTTAGCTCAAAAAGATTATTTTAATTGTTATAAATTATTTTTTTCTAAGCATTCAAAAATTTTAATCTACTTTATTTTTGCGAAGAACTTCATCGCACAATTTTGAACATTTGTGGAATCAAAACGTATTCCATTAAAATTTAATATTTTTATTAATTAAATATTTAAAGCAAATTATAAGTTTAAATAAATTTCGCTGCGATAAAATAAAAATAAACTGCTAGTTTTATAAAACAAAATATTCAATGAAATTTCCATAGTTACTATAAAAGCAAAAATTGCAAAAATTTAATTACAAAATATGTGAAATGTATATTTAATAAAATTTGCAAACATGGTTAAATTAAATAAACATCTTTATTTACTAACCAATGGCAGTAAAACTTCGCAAACATTAAAAATAAAATATTCATAAACCTATAATAAAATATTATTTATGGTATTATGTTATTTTCTCGTAGATTCTAAATTATTAATAAGTAAAGAAAATTTTGAATTATTAATCAAAAAATTATGGGATTTACAAAAAAATAATAGTCTTTAAGTTTTTTAATACAATTTTTAAATTTTTTGCTTTGAATTTTCAAAAATATTGATAGGAGCTCAACTATTTGAAATTCTGACTATGGATATGTCCTTTCATACACAATTATTAAGTTGACTAGTAAACAGGTATCCGCAGGGTCGGGTTCGGATATCCGACAAATTTGTCGAGTCGTTTATGGTTCAAAGCTAGCGGACTCTAGTCAGGTTTTAACCATTTTAGAAAAAAAAACCAAAATAACTAGATTTATACTAAAAAATTAATTAATATTTTTTCCAACATTTCCAAAAAGAACTCGTTTATAATTTAATAATACTTTATTATTTTAATATTAATTTTTAGTTTAGAGTAAAATTTATTATTTTTATAAATTTTTGAAAATGAGTCAAAGTTGGTAGAATTATAAAAATATTTTGTTAATTGGGTCGGGTTGAGTCAGGTTGAAGCTTGTCGGGTTTGGGTCAAAAATTATTTAACGATTTACTAGTCTATTATTAAGTATTTCAATTTAAATTAAATTTTAGAATTCACGCTAACGTAAAGTTTATGCAAAGAAAAACTTGCATATATTGAGTTTTAATTTTAGCTTAAAATTTAATTTTTTTTAAAACTCAGAAAAAGTAATATGAGCTTAAACCCAATACTATAGATCACTATTAATGGTATAATTATATACCTAATAGTAAGATAAGAATTCTTTCCGTATTTAAGTTATTAGGCATTAGTAGAGAATGCAATTTAGAAAAATTAAACCCCAATCCAGAAATGAAACATTAACTGAAAATCAGTTTAATTTATGTCATACTGTAATTCAAGTTTAAATGCATTGCACTCGAAAATATTAGTATGCATAGAGCATAGAGTTTATGGACGAACCAAATCATTATTTCATTTATTCTTAATCCATATTTTGCGGGGTTTTTCCGTAAATCAGTTCGACCTACAAATCTAATTGAATTGAATTGAATTGCGTGGGTTTTCTAAAACAATGCTGTGTCGGTATGGGTTTGCATACACAGGTTTGAACTCTAAAATGCTATAAAACTTTCAAACAGTTTCTTATATGTATGTTTACATTCTGGCATTACTTCATAGCATTTGTTATCAAAGACATAAGTTAAATGCGTGCAGTACTCGTTTTCCATAATTAATTAGTCGTATTCGCTTTAAAACAAAAATAAGTTCGCAAGTTTTGTTTTGTTTAGCGCTTTCAATGCACTAATACTGTGTGCACTAAACCGTATAACACTTTCATTATAAGTGCGACACTCACTACAAACAAATATTTTATAATAGCTTAGTGTGTTATCGTTTATTAGTTAATTTAAAGCAAAGTATCGTAACTTATATACTGATAAATGATGTTAAACATAGTGTCAACTATCGTATTGTTAACTATTTCATATCATCTGTAAGTTTAGAGTTTGTTTATTTATTATTGTTATGATTTGATTGTATTGTATTTGTTTGATTAGCTGTAAATGTTCACCACTTGTTATAACACCGAAACAATTTCGCGTTCAAATCGATCAAAATATCGTTATTATATCTCGAAATAACGAATTAATTCATATAACGCTGAAAGAGGTATCGATCACAACAAATCTTCTTTACAATAATTCGTTTAATGTAACGAAAGGTAAGCTTTTTCATACCATTTTATTAATTTAATTATAATTGTTATGAATCATACATGTATATGCGGTAAATTATTATGTTTCACACAAATCTGAAGCTTAAACTAAATAATTACTTTATTTTTCCCGCATTGTAATCATTATTTTGTGAATTTTTTCCTTAAACGGACAAAAGTTTATAAAAGAAAATTTTCTATAAATTGTAATGTTTTAATATAATTGTTAATTTCAATTGTGATAACTGTATAGGTATATGATCTTATACTCGTTTATTTTTAATATTATTTATAAAAATTTGTTAATATTAGTATCAAAAATATTTAGTTTAATGGATTAAATTTTGATTTGATGAGCAGTCTTATCGATTTAATGAATTTAATCGCGAGTTAATCTGTTTTTTTTCTAAAAAATCATTTAATTAGGAGTATTTTTAATTTAAGCCTTCTATGTTAGGATGAAAACCCACCTAATTTTCTCTATATTTTACAAAACTTAAATACTTATTTGTTTTTTCATAAATCACATTTATTTCGATAATACCCATATTTTTGAGATTATAGCCCGCGGGCTATTTGAGAAAAAGTTAATCGTTTTTTCAAAATGATTTTGCTTAAGTATTTGGGATTCGTTATATAATTTGTGCGTTGTATATGGGATTCTATCAATTCTTGAATAATTCATATTCTAAATTATCAGTTGCAGGCATTACAGATAATTTATAGAAATTATTAAATTTTCATCTAAAGTTAAAACCTTTACTACTATCCTGTAAATTTTTGCTAAATTTATTGATTGAACTTACCCTAAATAACTAACACTTAGAGATGGATAATGTCAAATCGATAAGATTCCCTTTCCTCGAAACTAAGCTAAAAACAATACACATTAAGGACACAATTGACGTAAAATGTTACCATAAATACCCTAACATATCATAATACTGTTATATACAGTGCATCCTGCTTTTAATTAAAACATCTAATTATTCCAGTGAATAAGAATTTGATAAGATCTTATTATTCCCTAAACAATAGCTACAATAAATATTTCTAAATACAAATTATTGCTTTAAAAGTTCAGGGTTTTTTTTAAATATCATCGAATATATTTTTCATTTGTTCATAATCAATCAACCCCTAAAAATATTGGGCTTGTATACCATTACTTACTTACTTACCTCTTACTGCCCAAATGAAATATCATGATTTTTAAGACTAATTTTTATTCTAAAATTATTTTTTTTAAAATTGTTCATTATTGATGACATTTAATTAAATATAAAATCGATACTTTTAGATAAGCCATTACAAATTCCTATCACTATTACGTCAATCTCTTCTTCCACTGTGGATAAAGTTATTTTAACTGTGATAACTGAATCAGGAGAAAAAAGCGAGTCATATATAAGTTTACTATTAAAATCTGGATATGGTTTTATTCAAACCGATAAACCTATTTATACGCCAAAGGAAAATGTACAAATACGTATGATCAGACTGGATCAGCAGCTCAAGCCATTCAAAGAAAAATTTAAACTTCGAATCAAAGTATTAATTTTTTTGGAAAATTTTATGATTAATTTCAGATCATTAAAATTTGTTTTGTTAATTAGAATTCTCAGCGCATTATTGTAGAAGAAGCGACTTTAATGGCAGAAGAGCCAAATTATTTTGTTGACTATAAGTTTATATTACCTCCAGCGCCTAAACTTGGTATTTGGGTCGCAGAAATGCTTTATGGAAGATATGTAAGTACTGTTAACTATATCCATGGATTCAATTGAATTGATTTTGTATGATTTAATCCTAATTGATTAGTACGCGTCAAACTATACGGTAACATTTGAATTGCGAGAATACATTCTTCCAACATTTTCGATTAAGATAAAGTCACCGCAATTTATTTTGCCGAGTCATGAAAACGTTACGGGTTCTGTGCAAGTGGATTACGTGTATGGAAAGCCCGTCAACGGTAGTGTGATATTTAAATTTGGAGTCAAAGAGAAAAATGGTCGAATAAATTTCATTGGGAGCACTAATCTCAAGCCACTTATTAACGGGTCAGCATCTTATTTCTTCTTAACCAATCAGTTCCGCCAATTTTCTTGGTTTCCTGAGCTTAATGGCAATAGATTTGTTGTTGAAGTGACAGTTCACGAAAGAGTGACTGGAAATAAAGATAAGGCTATCGATGACCATGGATTGTTTGTTAACTCTCCGTACGTCATCTCTTTTAAAAATTCTTTCCTAGACTTTAAGCCGGATATTGAAGCTTTCATTACAGTAAGTTTATGCTATTATTTTTGTTGATTCTTATAATTAGCATTAATTAATTAACATTACAATTATTTTGTATAACGTTATTTTAATATAATTAGGGTGAAGTATTTAATATGGTGGGCAAACCTGTGCCTGATATGCCTGTTTCGCTGCATTTGATGGATGAAGGCGGTCGTCCTTTATTGCAAAATACTAGTCATTTAAAAAGTGATCATTTAGGACGAATCTCATACCCAATAACACTGAAGAAGGGTATCGAACAACTGCACGTCACAATAAGAACCAACGATCCAAACTGTAAGCGAGAGGAACAGGCAGAAGGCGCTCATGTATTATACGCGTATGAATCGGATAATGAATTTATTTCGATCGCGAATAAAGCCAAATATAGCACAACTTTATTAGTTGGTGATACATATCAAACTGCTCTCGTTATAAGAGGCGCTATATTTTTAGATCACATCTATTTCGTAGTCATCAGTCGTGGCGCTATTATTGATGCACAAAAAATTCAAAATGAAAGGGAAATCAAAATTAATATAACTCGAGACATGACTCCTAACGTTAGAATATTTGTTATCGCTTTCACAAGAAACGATCAGTTTGTCGCAGATTCTGTTAGAATAAGCGTTTTTGAAAATAATTGTGGATTCAATTTGAATGTTGAGAATGATATCGATGACATTAAACCGGGTTCGCTAATCAAACTGATATTAAATGGGTCTGAAGGCGATAGCGTAGCTCTTCTTGGTGTGGATGAAGCGGTTTATGTGTTACGTGATGAGGACAGGCTAACCAATACCAAAGTTTCCAAAGAAATTGTAAAGTTAGATAATGGATGTGGTCCTGGAGGTGGAAAAAATGCTTTAGATGTCGCCAGTAATGTTGGCATTAAGCTTATCGGTTCATCTGCTCAATTGAAATATTCTTCGACTGACAATACAGATGGCTTTTGTCATAAAACTATTCGCGTCAAACGTCAAGCATTAAAAATTGTGGATCAATATCGCGGGAAAACGAGAAAATGTTGCATTTTAGGAATGATGGATTCGAACCGTCTTCGAAGCTGTTCTCACAAATTAAGTATTTTGAAGAGTCATTTGCCGGAAGAGCAAGCGTGTCATAACGCGTTTTTGCAATGCTGTTTAACTAATTCTGGACCAAAGGTTTCACAATCCAAACCAAGCACTGGTAAGTTAGGTACTGTCGACAATTATTCGCATAATTTGATGTCATGTGATCATATGTTACCAAATTTTAATTTTGCACGTCCGGTATGTGTGCTTTAATTTCGTTATATTCGAAAATGACAAATGATTCTTATTCTTAGCTTAGAATATAAGCAAAATTATCAAAATTCCTGTTTATATTAATATTTCAAAGTTTTAATGCAAAATAAAATTCGACATAACACCCATTTTAATATTATTAAATAGAATTAAAATATTGAAACTAATAGTTGTCGTTTGAAGTTTTTTAAATATTTTATAAAAAGTAAACTTATCTGAGTTTGCACTCGACATCAAATAAGATGTATAAACATTAAATACAATGAAACATTCCATGCATACGATTATGTTGTGTCTGTTATAATTGTCGCTTTTGTTTGTTGTTTTGGTATTCCTTTATTGAATAATCTAAACATTTATAGTTACATATGCAGCGCCAATCGATACCAGACATCGAATTGGTTCGGGCACTGAAGAGTTCGTTCACATCGCTTATGAAGAAGAATTAGAGAAAATGGCACTTATAAGGAGTGATTTTAGTGAAACTTGGCTTTTTGACATCGTATTGCTTAATAAAAGGTAAGATCAATAATATTATATTTATGGCATTAATACGTATGAATATACAGTAAAAAGAATTCAATATCAAGTTTATAATTGCATAGAAATCGATCAAATAACACAAATCCAAAATTGTTTTTGATTCTTATAAGAATTTTTTGTTTTTTATTGGCACTTTGCTAAGAAATTGAATATATTTAATTTTCTGAAATTTAAATTCATACCTTTGAAAACTTTGCCTTATATTCTCCAAAAGCATTGAACTTCCTTTTCAGAGTTTCTTGTTTATAGAAACTATTATTTAAAAGTTTTAAATGGTAGAAATTGATTTGAAATTCATTTAAAGGTTTCAAGTCGATGTACTGTACAGGCTATCGCTAATTTTTTTTAAATAGAAGAAAAAAATTAATACTTCAATATAATGAGATTACCGGTATTTATTGCATTAAAAATAATTAAAAATCGCATTTGAGGTAAATATTTAAAAATGAATTAAATTGTTTGCAGTTCGACGATATACGAAGTATCGCTTCCACATTCAATCACTACATGGTCTTTATTTGGAATGTCTCTCTCACCAAAAAATGGTTTATGCTTAATGTCATCACCATTTCGTTTAAGATCTTTTCAAGACGTTTTTATACAATTATCTCTTCCTTATTCGGTGGTACAAAATGAACAAATGGAAATGATTGTTACTGTATTTAATTATCGCGATAAACGCTTGCATATTCTCATAAATTTCTATGGCGTGGAACATCTTTGCTCGGAAGCAGTAGAGCCCGGTTCCAAAGCGAAGAAGAATTTAGCGGTTGACGCGAATTCGTTCGGTACGGTTGCGTTTCCAATGGTTCCGCTTCAAGTCGGGTCTTATCAACTAAAAGTGGCCGCATTGTGGCCAACTGGCAGTGATATTGTGGTGAAGACTTTACATGTAATGCCTCCTGGAATACCTGTTGAGGACGATTTCACTTTCCAACTCGACCCGCTTAATAGACAGAAGAGGAATAAACGATCGATAGTGACGTCTAGACTCAACGACGAAATTATAGCTGAACAGGGTTTGCAAAACACTGAGGTAAAAATAGTATATCCGTACGAAAGAGAAAAGATTGTACCCAACACTAAGGCCTGTATTATATCCGGAATCGCCGATCAATTTGGATCTTCAGCTCAAACGACTTTAGCAGATATTGATCAACTCATCAGACAGCCTAAAGGATGTGGTGAACAAACTATGTAATGTATCATTTAATCTAACAAAATCCCATTTTACTAATTTTCGTTTAATCATAGGCTATATATGGCACCAACTCTTTTCACTTTAAAATATTTGGATTCAATCGATCGATTAAGTGGTGACACAAAGCATAGAGCCCTGAAATATCTTAGGGAAGGATATAAAAGAGAATTATCATTTCGAAAAGATGATGGATCTTTCAGTGCATTCCCAATAAGACCATCTTCTATTTGGTTGACTGCTTTCGTAATGAAAATATTTTGCCAGTCGAGCACATATTTACCTGAAGATAAGTTTGATAATAAAGTGATTAGCGGTGGAATTGAGTGGTTATTTAGTAAACAACAATCTGACGGGTCGTGGACTGAAATGAACACACGCTCTATAATACATGAAGAATCTCTCGGAGGTATTAAAGGAACGATTCCGCTGACAGCGTATATAGTGATAGCTCTTCACGAATGCAAAGGAATTGTTTCTTTTGACTCATTTAATCGACGTTTGAATAATTCTGAAGAATTTTTGAAAAAGAATCAGCAAGAAATTATCAATCGAAGAGATACTTATGCGATGGGTTTAGTCGCGTATAGTTTGACATTTACTGATAATCGAAACTCATTTAAATTAATGGATGCGCTGAACAACTATTCAAACACAGATAATAATAAAAATTACAAATATTGGCGCAACACTTATGAAATCGAAGCCACTTCTTATGCATTATTGGCATTTCTAAACTCAGGATTTCGTAACTCAATCGACGCGTTATCGATAGCTAATTGGTTGAACTCTCGACGATCATACTCGGGATCATTCGAATCAACTCAAGATACGATCGTAGCTCTGGAAGCATTGTCTAAATTTGCGACCACTCAGTCGTCGTTTGGCTCCAATTTGAATATGGTTTGTAACGTTACGTATGGCAATAATCAACGAAAGGTTCGATCGATTTCTTTTAATAAAGAAAACGCATTGATTTTGCAAAGGTTTGAGGTCGAGTCAGAGAGTGATATCTTGCAGTTTACCACAACTGGCAATGGAATGGGA
The DNA here is from genome assembly GCA_034698025.1 of Phthiracarus crinitus. Classification (NCBI taxonomy): domain Eukaryota; kingdom Metazoa; phylum Arthropoda; class Arachnida; order Sarcoptiformes; family Phthiracaridae; genus Phthiracarus; species Phthiracarus crinitus. The sequence goes on from JAQGAW010000306.1 coordinate 18,853, forward strand.
CATATGCTAATCAAGTTGAAGTACAACGTTCTCGAACCGCCAGAAGTTTTATGTAAATTTGATATCGACGTTAAAGTAAGTGAATGGAGAGAACCCGCTGCTCGAGACGATCCCGAATACGACAATGACGTCGGAGAAGACTTTTTTAGCGATTTTCCCGAAGCATTGATTAGTACTCTTGATATAAAAACTAGGAAAAAAAGATCATTTTTTTGGAGACGTAGTCCAACACCAAAGAAAGTTGTAACCACTACTGAAAGTTCAATTCCTATGACAAATGACAAAAATATACTCCATAACGAACTGAATTTAAATATCAATTTTGATAACAACGATCGATTCGTGAAAAACAACTTAAGTATGAATAAAATTGATAATAAAGGTATCAGCAAACTGGTACTTCTTTTAGACATCTGTGTGCGTCATTTGAATTATAATTCCGATATGAGTATTATCGAAGTTGGACTTATTAGTGGATATAAACCAAATGTCGACGATTTAAACGAAATCGTTAATACTATCGACTCTCTCGTATCCAAATTCGAAATATCCGAAAGAAATGTCGTTTTTTATTTGGATAAAGTCCCCTCTGGTAGACCTTATTGCATACAATTTCGATTAATACAAGAACACAGTGTCTCTAATAGTCAAGCAGCTATTATTAAAGTCTATGATTACTACAAAATGGGTTCGTTTTTTTATTTGAATTTAAAACTTTCGTTAGTTTTGTTTGTTTAATACGTTTTGTTATATTAGATCATAGTTGTAGCCAATTATATACTCCATCGCGAATCAGCGAATATATCGAAACCAAATGTAATTCCGAAGTTTGTATTTGTGCCAAACGTGAAAATTGTCCGTCAAGTAAATCATTGATTGAAATTGGAACGATTTATGAGAAAAGAATCATTAGAGCCAGAGAACTATTTCAAGATTTGGTGTGTAATGCGAAATATCATTTCGTTTATGTCGGAAGTTTTATGGAAAATAATGATACTAAACATGGATATAAATTATTTCGTTTTCAAATTAAATCAGTTTTTAAAGGAAGTAAATACAATATTTTTGATTAATAATATCTATTCTTTGTTTGATATCTGAGCGTTTAATTTGATTAAAAATTGGTTTTCTAGATTATTTAAAAGATCAAAGCTTTTGGTTAACAATGAACCGCGAATGTGATGCGCCAGTAAAAGGTAGAGAAGCGATTGTTTTTGGTCAGCTTTACGACAACACTCATCATTTAAATGGATCATCGATTTTATACGACACAACCAGAGAATTGAAGTCCGACACAACGCTAACTAATATTCTTTCTTTGATCGCATGGATGGATAACACTATTAAGAGAAACGATTGGCGTTGCGCACAATAATAGACTCATTTTTATGTTTTTGATACTATAAGTAATTTTTAATCGACAATTTTCTTTAATAACTTAATAAATTTTTATTGTATAAATGATTACAGTAATATAATTAGAACTGACATATAATGATAACTCATGACATAATTAACTTATACTTTTTGTTACTTAATCATCATAATTATATTATTTTACATATTATATTGCATTTGTTTATATTAAAACTTATTTTTAAAATTTAGAATATCTTTTTATTCATATTCATATTAAGTAATAAAATCTTCATAATCGATAACATTGGGTGAGTTTTATTATTAATGAAAACATTATAACAATAAAGATAAGTTAATTTAATCAAAAACAAGATCGTAACGGAACAGTCATAATATCTGATGCCGTTTTAAGTTTAGATAGTTTTTGGTCTCTCTATCTGTTCTGTCGCTCTCTCCCTTTATTTTCGTTAAGTTTTGAAAATATTCAAAATTTTAAAATTTGTTTTAATCCACTATAATTTAAATATTTTTTAAGTGATATATATTTTTATTTAAATCTTCATATACCTCTGAAACGTAGATTTCAAAATTTCATTCAAATTTTTTCCTAAATCCCATTATTCATTTTAATTTAAATCAATAATTATAAAAATTTACATAAACTGGAATTTGCCACATTTTAATAGATTTTTTGTCCATTTTTATCGATTTATTTACGTTTATATTCAATTTTTGAGTTTATTTACATCAATTTTTTTCATAAGATAATGGAATATGCAATAAAATTTTTCATTTGACTGATTTTTCTTTTTATTTTTCAAAATATTTAACTTTTCAACAATGAATTTATTCAATTTTTAAGATTTACAATATAAAGAGTAACACAAAGCTTTTACTAACGTCAGTTTTCACAATACATTTACATATTGATACGGGCGTGTATCACAGTTCATGCAAAACAGACAGTAATAGTACATTAAGCCTATAGCCATCATACGAACTTGAGTCATATAATGTTTTATGTAATTTTAAAGTATAAAAGCGATGCTTTAGACTTATTATAGTCAATTGTATTCTAGATAGCAATCAGTTATGCTGTAGTCTTTAAACAATAATGTTTTATTTAAAGTCGCGAATGAATTAAACTGTAATCTATAGTTAATTTTGGCGCGTATCATATATAAAAAAAATGACGTCACGTCATGTTACCCTTTATTTTTTATTGATTTTTTGGCATTTTTAAAATCCATTAATAAACCTAACGAATCGGTAAAATCGTTTAGTAAACATACGTATGGACAGAAAAACTAAGTTTCTTAAGTGAAGATAAATTTAAATCAGCCGTAATAATAAAAGTATTGAAATTAGATAACTCAGATAAAAATAGATAAGCATATCGATAAGCAAAAGCGCGCTTTTGGGACCAGAGGCGAGTCGGGTCGGGTCGGGTCCGAGTCTAGGTTCGGTCCCTAACTGTTCTGACATATATTAATTAATATTACTTAATTCAAATCAAATAATTTCATACTTAGTTTATAAGCCTATACCGGTTTTTTATTTTTCAACTGCTAATTAATAAATATCGATTCATTTGTTTAATTTTCATTTTTAAAACCGTAACGTATATACAGTATTATTGAATTTAAATGTAGATATTTATTTACTCATTGAAATAACAACATATGTTTGGAATTATTACAATAAATATATGTACGAAATAATTATCGATTAGAGATTGAATTTTAATAATTAGTAAAACTAGAATCTGTGGTTGTATTGTCAATACTAACGTTAGGCATTGAAAAGTTATCGATCGGCGAAATAATCACTCCTTCGTGATCTTCTGGTCGCTCGACATTGAAGTGTTGATCACACACTTTAACGAATTCTGCCACAAACTCGTTATAAACTTTGCGCTCTGAAAACACAATATAAAACAAAACACTAAGTAATTTCATAAATAATTATATTACGTTTATTGTTTACTGCATAAACTCAATGTAAGTAAACAATGAAATATTGCGTAAATATTACTTATCGATGGCTTTTAATTGTTTACTGAATCAATGGATGTTTAATGGTTTTTTTAGATACAGTAATCAAACAAATTCATAAAATCATACCGAATTTATCGCTCATGTCTTGAGGAAATTGAACGAAATCGTGACATTGTATTTGATTGCGATTCAAAACAACGCCAAACACTTCAGTCAAACAATTCGTGTTCAACGGAGTAATTAACTATAATCCATAAATAAACATATGATTATATGATAATAACGATATAAATCGATAGAATGTTTGTATTTCTCACAGGAGTAACAAAAACGATTTGAACGTAACTGCCATCAGTCGTACACATCGTCGCACGTTTACCATCATTTTCGACCTCAATATTCAAATACAAATATCATATACCATAACAATAATACAATAACAATGATTTGAACTTACTTTAGAGATATCACCCAAAATAGTGACCGCTTTGCTCACATAACCACTCATTAAAGAACCAATAATTCTTATTTTTGGTAACGATTCGTGTCCAACGATACCCATTCTTCGAATACCAATCAATATTTGAGTTTAAATGAAAACTGAAAATAAATAAAGTGGTAAACGATAATAAAACGTTTTAAGCGCCAAAAAACGTTTAGATAACACTAATGACGTTCACTAACATCGTTAACATAGAAACGCAATAACGTTACTTAATATTCTTTAGTGATTCTCCAACTTATGTTCAAAACTTCCAAAACTTTCTATTTTCTTAACTTTAAACCGATGCTCATCTCTAGTTAATACGTTAAATCATATAAATATATGTTTACATTTGCATGCAGTTATGAAATTGTTTGACATTAAACCTAAACTTAATATTGAAAAACGTTTAGTTTTAGAATATTTCTTTATTTTTCACGATTCTATAACATTTAGTTTTATTGTGTTTAGTTTTTAAAAATTTAAATACTTGTAATTTAAACTTAATTTTAAAATGACTATTTCTACTTTACTACCTGTAATAGATTAAGAAACAAAAAATACAGATATTTTTTAAAAACTCATAAAATGCTCGATACAGTATTATTTGTTTGACATTGAAATCAGCGCACTCTTGATCCTGAAATATTTATTTTGTATTTATTTGGACGGAGTTAAGCTCAAACAACAAAATAGAGGTTTGGGTCAAATTATAGATTAATGACTTAAAATAAATAAAATTATAATATTTACTGTTACAGTATTATAATTAATATAAAGTTACCGTATTGTTAAATCTTTTTTTTTTTTGATAAAAATTGAGAGTTTATATAGAAATGGGTATAAGCGCAAAGTGATTCGCATTAAACGTTTCGCTATACATATCGATAATCGATGTCTTATGTTTAAGAAAGTTCCTAATGGTATCTTAATTCAGACGAACGGACGGACAAGCATTTATTTAATGTACATTAACATCAGCTAAAAATGTACATAAATATACTTAAATCCTAGAAATTTTAATGAGTAAATCGTTTCAAATTTATAACATCTCTTATGTAAAATAATTATAAGATTTATATATAATGTATTTTTCATTAACTCATAAAAATGTATACCTATTTTTAATTTTATCAAATTTCAAACGCATAGCAAAATAATTTTAAGCAATAATAATTCCGATTCAAATATTTTAAGATTTAAATCACATTTTTGCTAAAATATGAATATTTAAAACAAATATTTTAAGAACGGAAGCAAAAATGTTGATTTCCTAACACTTAAATATTTTTCTTATTTCTTAAAATAATTTGTAGATCAGTCCGGCTTTCACTTAAATTATAGATCAAAAAGAAGGTACGGATAAATTTATATTTGCATACCTCTATAGAGTGAAAACTATTATTACTGTATTATCAATTGCTGGTAAGAAATAGTTGCACAGTAAAACGAAGTGCAGAAGTAAAGGCATGTCATGCAACTCTATCTCATGCTTTGGAATGACGTAAAACAGGAGCAACCAATCAGAGACGCGATAGAGTAACATATAGTGTGTTTGCTGCGATTGAATTCATTAGTTTGATTAAAGGTGTAGTGTTGTGTTGTGTTTAGACTTGAGAGTTGATAGTTGTTATACGATTACTGTTTGTTTGTATATTATTGCTATTATTGGTTGTATCAGTGAATATGCCATTTGCCAATATGTCCAGTGTTTACTTAGACAAAGAGCACAATTCTCAATGGTTTATGCCATTCTCGTCTTCGCCCACATCTCTCTATTTAGACAGTGCTGAACACAATTCGCATTCTCAATGGTTATGTCATATTAAGCGAGAAGTGGACGAAGAACTGGACTATAATGGTGTGCTCTCTCACTCACTGTCGCACTCGCACTCAACTGCTCTCCACAGCCAATCCGTACCCATGTTTGCCGCACATCGCATCAAACAAGAGCCCACAACGCAAGGGTATGGCAACTGTTCGTCAAACAATGTGCCCGAATGTTGTAATTCATTGATCAGTTCGAGCACATCGAACACATCCAACACAACGAGCACAACATCGGCACAACAACACCAACATCAACATAACGCGTCCACAAACCCATCAAATGGCGGTGTCTTCGCTTTGGCGCAGATTCAGAATTTAGCGCTAAAAGAGTGCGCCAAAGAGATCGATGTGGCCTGCGATGCGCTCGGCATTTCTGCTGGTAATTCATATTTAAATGTTTACACCATTTTTGTTATCTATACATACATACATACACTTGTTTTTTCTTGAGTTTAAATATTTAGGTCAAACATTTTGTTTGTTTTGTTTGCTTCTTATTATTTTTTAATTTTAAACTTATTGAAGCGAATCGACCTCAATGTCGATCTGAATGTTAAGTTTTGGGTCATTTCTATGTGAACAACAATTGTAGTGAACTTAACCTTTGTTTAATCGTTACTTTCATAGTTATAGTGGTATTGTTTCCATATATTTGTCACATTGTTTATTAGCGCACATACTTTTTCTGTTTCTTTTCAATAACTATAACACAGTATTAATTACGGTAATAAGAATTCTATTGTTTGTCATATTTGTCTATAAATTAACATACATTTTCACATTTTCATTGTGATTGTTTCAAACAGATCCATTCAATTGGAGCATTACAGACGTGCGTTCGTGGTTATTGTGGACCCAAAGGCAATTCAATTTACAGCCATTTCCATTCGAATACTTTTCTATGGATGGTATGGCTCTTTGCTCACTCACTGAATCAGATTTTAAACAAAGAGCTCCTCATTGCGGAGAGATATTGTACGCTCAACTGGACATTTGGAAGACTGGTATGTTGTCTACCATTAATTAGGGTTCGAAGTTCGAACTATTTGTTTCGCGAACGCTTTTATTGCAAACTGTTTGTGTTTTGGGTGCTTTTTGCTTATTTATTGCCTTTTGTTTAGCTGTCGAATTCCGCCCCGAAGACATCATTCTTGAATTCAGTTCAATCCTAAACAACTGTTGGTCATCGCCGTCAGAGTCACAGTCGCCGTCATCGCCATCAGAGTGTGGCCGATCAGTGCACAGTAGAAATGGCAGTATAAATGGTGATACAACTAGTGTTAGTTGTTTGTCTCCATTATCACCGCCGATGTGCTCTTCACCTGCGAGCACCATTAATAGCACAACATTAAACTCTCCAAAACCGGGGCATCCAAACAGTATCGACAGCGTCATTGTTACCAGCGATTATAGTAGCGAAGGAGCACAAAGTGATGGTATGTTCTCTCTAGTTTTGCTGAACAGGTTTTGCTATGTTTGTTACGCTATGTTAAGCCATTGGCATGAGAGAGAGCCTCACCCATTGGCACAGGCAATGCTGTAATACTGTAACGTTGTAACGCTGTGTGTTGTGCGCTGTGCTGTTCGCTGTGCTGTGCAAACGCGACCATTCATGCATGCATTATCATTATTAACAGTAGCACCGATTGCCTCCAGCAACGTATAAGCGACTCTACCTTTGCTTGCGAATAACTTTGCTATAGCATTGCAGTCTGCCTTTGCTTCGCTTTGCTTTGCTGTTTTGATTCAACATTCTTTGCTAAACATTCAGCGATATGTCTTGTTTTTTGTTTTTAACTTTAAATTTGACCCTTTTTTACATTTAACGCAATCAAATGCTTGTATTTGTAACATTTGTCTTAAACTTTCATAAATTGGCTTTACTATGATATTATAGTAATCTTAAGAAGTTGAAGCTATATATTTAATATTTGCATAACATTATTACATGTATACTATTATATAGTTTAAACTAACAAAAAATTGCATATTTAGTATAATGATTGTTGTTCTGTACATTTAAAAATAACACAATTAAAGTGACAAAGTTTGAAGTATAGTAATTAGTATTATTTGTCTGTCACTGATTCAGTTCAAACTCATACTCTATAATGAATAAGTTGATGTTAATCTAAATACAATTTCTAGATGACATAAGTGACGATACATGTGAACTCCCAAGTAATAGCAATGCTGAGCCAGTGAACGCCACCCCAACCAGTACTGGCGGTCGAAGCGGTTCGGGTTCGCACATTCATTTGTGGCAATTTCTTAAAGAACTTCTATCTCAGCCCCAACTGTATGGCAGTTGCATTCGTTGGTTGGACAGGTCTAAAGGAATTTTCAAAATCGAAGATTCAGTACGAGTTGCGCGTCTTTGGGGCAAACGTAAAAACAGGCCCGCAATGAACTACGATAAGTTAAGTCGCTCTATAAGACAATATTATAAAAAAGGAATTATGAAGAAAACGGAGAGATCTCAGCGTCTTGTCTATCAATTTTGTCATCCGTATTGTCTTTAAACGCAATACAATTACAAAAAACGAAACAAAATGCGTATTTGGCCCGAATTCGGTACACACAGCAGGTCTGTGTTCGATATCGAATTCGATTATAGCATGGTTTTTGATAAGCTATAAACTGGTCTTTAGTTATCGAAACAGGCTTTTCATAAACGATGCTTGACGTGGAAGGTATTATTCCCGTCTCATTAATTATCACGTCACACATTACTCATTAAAAGTAATTTAAAGAACTAATATAAAACGCTGAGCGCTATATTTTGTCTCTTCTCGCACATTCCTCATATAAGTTGTCAAAATGAGTTTAACACAAAAATTTTGCTAAACAGTCGGTGTGTTCAATGCCTCTGAGCTATGATCCATTAAAATATTTTTATGATCTTTTTCTGGAATACTTGTGCTCGGCTTTGATTATACGCAGCGATTAGTTAAGGCGAATATTGGTACCATATATCTATGATATATCTTAAAGTATGTTCTGTGAACATTTTTCGCAATTATATTCTAATATAATTTTACCACATTTTTCGTTTAGTCGCTCTCATGTGAGGCACTAAACTGTTATCACTTAATGTTAACCATTTTCGAGGCATAATTATTATATTTGTTAGTAATAATTATTAAATATTAAAACATATTTCTTTAAATTTAATTGTTTTATTTATGAAATTATGCACTTTATTTGTATTACTTTGTACTCCGCATTATTGTAATCTTATTTATTATTATTATTTAACTTATATTTCTTATAAAACACATTACTATTGGGAATAATTTAGTTTCATAGGGTATTATAAATGTTGGAACCTTGATATGATGTAACTTCAATTATGATCATATGAGGTGTTATTATCTCGAAGGTCATAAATGATTTATATATTACATATATTACCGCACTTTTGCTTTCCAGTTATTTTTTAAATATATTTATCATTATATTTTATGTATAAACAGATAACATTTATTGTTCTTCGTTTTAAATATTAGTATTTGAATCGTATTTTTATAATAAATGTAGAGTTATATACTGTATATATAATATATTTTTGTGAATATCAATATCAATAAATAAAAGTTTTATAAAAACGAAAATGAATTATTCTTTAATAACGGGTAACGCATACTACTATACAGTAGACTAGATTTGCGCATTGAATGCGTGATTCTGTAATAAAACTTAAATACTGCTCATGTTTTTTTCATATAAGCATAAGCATAAGGTTCACTTGTGGTCAAGTATGAACAAATCATGAGGAAACTGATACAATCAGCGTATGTGCAGCTGTTTACTAGTTAGTGAACGCAATCCAAAGCTAATGACAATACATTTCCCTTCAAATAAAAAATGGTTAGAGTTATCGTAGCGCGGAAACAGACGCACCGGTATTTCAAACTGTAATTAAGACAATATTTCCAACACTATTACCAAACATTGAACATTGTATTTGTTATAATAGCGTTACAAATAGATTTGTCTTTTTATTTATACAATTTTCACTGTTATACAGTAACTGTTCTGTATTACGGCATATAGTTTTTAATTCAGAAATTATATGATTACATTTTTTGCTGCAAAAAATTCTATTTATTATTCCAATAAATGTAATTGTCATTCATTACAATTAATTACAGTACTGTAACGTTACACTACAATAACATATTAATATTTGTATTGAAATAAGCAATTCTTCAATTATTAAATAATTTTAAAGTTAATTCAAAAAAACTTTTGACGTCAATGTTTGATTTATATTATTTGAAGCTTTTCGGTGATCATTGATCACTATCACCATAGTCAGCAATTAATGAACTGACTTCGCATACTTTGGCAAATAAATACTTATTTTTGCAAATCAAAAGTTTCAAATTATGTCTGATTGAAATTTTAAACTCAAATTTCAAGTTATTAAAATAACACTCACATGAATTTCAATATACATAAATTAAATAAAGGTATTTGCTATATTCGTATACCTAATTAATTTGAAACTTTTGTTTTCCACAAATAAACATTTATTTACCAAAATATGCGAAGTCAGTTCATTAATTGCTAATAATTTTAAAAACAGTGTCGTAAAAAGTTTTTGAATTAATATAAAAGTTGACAGTATAGTGAATAAATTTTAAAGTTAATCATTCACTATATTCTTAACATTTAGTAAAACCTATAAAAGATGGTACATTTCCGTAAGATAATTATGTTGAGAATTAAATAAAGATTAGTGTAATATGAATGATACCGATATATTTAAATTTTAAATATATTTAAAAATTTTGCTATGGATATATTTAAAATGAATGATACCGTTAAACGCAAAATTTTGCCTCAAAATTTACCGAAAAAATAATATCGTGAAGAATAAAACGAGCATATGATTTGGAAAAATGAAATGGAAATATATTTTTAAAAGTTGTAAAATTGTTTTTTATTAAAATTAAATTCAGAATATGATAAATGATTTACAGTTGTGATTAACTTATCAACTCATTCTGGAAATAAAGTTCGGAAATTATAAAAGAAAACAAAATTAAAATTTTATTAAAGAGGAATATTTAAAATTCAAGGAACGGAAACAAACAAGTTAAGCATTTTAAGAAAGATGGATTTTGACATAATTTAGGTTTAAAACTAGGTTAAGAACTTTAAGCACTTATTTTACAAATTTCAATAAAATGATTTCTAAATTTGGAAAAATGTTTTTGAAAATAATATTTTTAGAAGTGCGAGATTAAAATGAAGTTATAACTAATAATTTAAAATAATTAAAAAAATTTTAATATTAAAAATGGTAAGTATAATAGTTATTAAATACTAAATGTTTTTGAATATTTATTTCATGTAATATCGAATAGTTTAGCTTTTGGTAATGTATAATATGAGTATACTTTGGCATTATATAAACCTTGTTTAGAACCCACCATTTCAAGTAAAAATGCATTGAATTTCGGTCAATCAATATTTATTTTATCACGCTTTTCTAAGAAGAAAATTTATTTTTAAAATTTTCAAAGAGGTTAAACTTTTCATTGTTTTATGCATCCCCTATGTATCATACTCTGTTGTCTTCTAATAATAGGTCAATACAAGCAAAATAAATCCAATATTTTAGGAAATATAATTGATACGAACAAACTAAAATGCGACATATTTATGTGTATGTACTTCTATACCGTTTTGGCTTAACATTATTTCCTATACATTAGCTTTAATACCAAGAAAATAAAATTATTATTTCCATTTAATCATTAAATTTTAATGTATTCAAACAATGTAGATGTTTTTGCTAAAATGTACAATACAATACTTAAGTATTTATTTAATAACTTTAATTGGAATCAATGCATATTAAGAAGTAATATCGTGCTATCAACATAGCCTAAAATTATATGTAAGAAAAAGTTAAAAATATGTACTGTACAGTACATGATAACATTTAGTATTAGAACCTGAAAATTTTTTTAGCTAACTTTCTCAGAGAGAAGTCGAGCTTATGCTTTTGACTATGTCCGTCCGTCCGTCCGTCTGTGTGTCCGCAGTCTAATTAATAAGTTAGAAGATGAAAAAACTTGAACATTTCTAAAATTTAATATTTTTTATATCAATAATACTCCAAAAAAGTGAGCATAATGATAACATGTCGTTCTTATTAAATTAAATTTTTAATTTTACTTTTAAATAAAACACCGGTAATCAAAGGGAAAAAAGCTGAATTGAAGAAATAATAGGAGAATTAAGCAAAATTTGTGCTTTATATACCGAAAAAAATAAAAATTCTCCTGAAGTTTAGGTACGCGCTATAAAGAAAATTACGGATACCTGAAATTCAACCTTTTTTGAAATTATTGACAAAAATATAGGATCTTAAAAACTCGGATTTTTCAATTTCCCTCAAAAATATTAAAAATTTATCTTTTATTTCTAAAAAGGGAAATATTTAAATACATAAAAATATGTACAAACCAATCAAAGTACGTATTAATATGTAAATATATTTTTTATCTGATTCGATTTTATTTATGATATTTAGGGTGAAATTAGCAAAATAAAGATATTTATTTACATAAAATATTAGACTTTTAACAAATTATATTTTTAATTAATAAGAAGATCCATTATGATTGATAACAAAGTTATCACAATTATTTTTCCAAAAATGTTTGAACAAGTTAAGTAATATCTGTGTTTTTATTTTAAAATTAGGTGGAGACTTAGTCCTACGCGTATTAAGGTTTAAGCAATAATTCTTTATTTTTAATTATTTTAATACTTTAATACACTATTTTGAAGGTAATTAAACTTATATAATGTATACACTCTATATAGACTCTAAATTAGCGATTACATAATCTTAAATTTACCAATGAAATAATTTTTGGCATTGAGTTTATATTTTCACTTTTAAAATAAGATTAAAAAATTATATGGGAAATAACCATATTTTTTCTCAATCTTAAAAACTTAGAACTGATGTACAGTTTAAGTAATACGTGTAAGAACAAAGGATTAAATTTATCGAAAACCTTGAATATGTTTACAATAATGGTTAACACTCGAAATGTATTTTATTGATAACGTAATCATTTCTAACTTTATGATAGCGGAACTAAAGACGAAGTAAAAAACTTATGATGCATTAAATTATATTCGCTTATCTACCTTATAATTTTTGAAATAAACGTTTCTGTTTTAACGTACTAAACAAATAAAATGAAAGTCCAATACATAAGCAATAGTAACAGAGCCTATAAAATTATAAAAACTTAAATACATTACAACAAATATTTTTTAATATTATTTATAATTCGACTAAAAATTCTATCGTTCATATTTAACGAGAAATGTAAATTTTATTTAACACAATAAAAATGATTTTATCCTTATAAAACATGTGTATTCCCAGGCACTTAAATTGTACCGAAACCTTGCAAAACGTAATAAAACTAAATTTGATAAAACCTAATTTGATGAGCTATGAAAATAAATTTATTATACTGTATGCTCATTGAAATTATATCTTACCAAAAATCTCAGTAAAAAACATTATATTATTTTGTAAATATTTTCCTATTTTATATCATATACGCATATAATGCACCTGTATTTGCGTTAATCCTAATAAATCTGGTGATTAGTACTGTATTAATTTTGATAATCTGAAATAAGTTGCAACAGAAAAGTTTGAAAATTTGATGCTTACTCTGTTAGAAGAAAACTTAGAATTTTATACACTCCTTTCATCCAAAGCAGAAATTAAAAAGAATAAAAGTATGAATTGCTGCCTTTTGATCTTAGTTTTTGCCTTTTATATTTAATACTATTTAAATAACTTAAATTTATTAAAAAACTTAAATTTAATACTTTATTATTTATATTTTAATGCTTTTGGAAATCGCTTTCGCTTTCATGAACAGTTATGAATAAGGATATTAATTTCGTGGAAAATACCGCATTTTTTCTTAAATTATATGACCGGGAGATTAAAATCTATTAAATATGACTAAATAATTAAAAGTAGTTTTATTTTCCCGGATTTTCCCGTTTTTGGAAGTTTATAAGAATAATCCCGGAAATGCACATATTTTGAATAAAGTTCCCGGTTTTGCTATATTTAACAAATAGTGGTTAATATCGGAACAAAATTCTTCTATAAGTATTTAATGTCGTTATAAAATTAATAGATTTTTTGAAAGATATTAGACTACGATGTACGTCTAATAATCTATAAACTTTCCATATCATAATCTAAAAACATTTCTAAAATTTCTGTTCCCGGTTTTAATACATTTTTAGTTCCAGGTTTCCTCCGGTTTTAACCACTTTTTAGTCCCGGAAATCACTATCCTTAGTTATGAAACTTATTTTTCATACATTGACAAAATTTTGTCTGATCTGTGATCACAAGTTTACACTCTTAAAATATTTGTTCAAATTATATATGATTATTTTAAATTCTAGTACAGATATTTACTGTAAAATAACATTTATCGCCAAAAGTTTAAATATGTGTTTATATAGTAAATAGATATACTAATTATATCAAATTAATGCTTGAAATAATAAATTTTATATCAAAAAAATATTTCGATTTAATAATTTAGTTTGTTATTTCCAGTTTTTTTATTAACTAATATCGTACTAAATTTAATATGCCTATTAAACAATATTAAACAATTCAAAATGTTTCCATAAATATTGTTAATATTAAATTGAAATTATGCGCAATTTTTAGAAAAATGAAACATTT
>JAQGAW010000307.1:0-33278 GCA_034698025.1 Phthiracarus crinitus
AATTCATACATTTTAAACTCCGAAAGTTTTATTCAACTATAAAAAAGTCGGATTTCCGAAAAAGTCTCGACTCTGGTTATTATTTCATCATTTACTTTTCTATCGTATTTTGACTATAAACGGCAAGATAAATTTGAATAAACGACAGTAACAAATATCTTTAAAGGATGGTTTACAATATATGTCATTATTTAGTTGTACTTTTTCATATGGACATTAAACATTAGCGTTAAACTTAAAAATTAGACACACTTTAGCTCTAACAAAATCAGTATCAGTATATTATATTATTTATTTGAGTGATGTTTGTACCGTAACACTATTGTCAACAAAATTGGCTTAAGAGCTTAACATGTAGGTTGCGATTAAAGCACACTGTAAAGAGCTTATATAATGAATTGGCGCTATTTCTGTATAGTAGAAAATATGTGTGTTTGACGTTATTTATGTGGATTGCCTCACTTTTTATTGTAAGAGTTACTGTATATCACGCTTTCGATATTTAAATATTTGACGGTATGGTATACTCTATACTCTATACACTGTTAATGCTATAAACTATTACTGTAACACCATATCAAACTATTCAAAGTGTGTTTTCAATTATATGATCGATTAAATCAATTAAAACAATACGATTACCGGTAAAACATTGAAAACATTAACGCGTAAGTTATGATGCGTTAGAATTATTTGTAAATATAGTTAGCGTTCGCTTTGCTATAATTATTCGTTAACTGTTATGCATATTCGACGATCTCTTCTCATCTCATCTTATTATCTAAATATTGTTATATAACAATACACGAATTATTCCATATTCTCTAATATGTTTAACCATATTATTATTTAATAGCATAATCATAGCGTTAATTGTACTCATAATTACTGAATAAACATTTTTCTAATAATTGTTATTTAAATAGCGATACCGTTAAACAAAAATGGACGACAAAACCAAAGATCTGTTGTCGGACACCAAAAAGATAGTGAAATCACTAATAATTCCGTATCAAACTGGCGTTAAAATGAGACAATTATGCGATGATTATAAGGAAATCGAAGGTTTGTGTGTTTTTCGTTTTAAATTCATATAGAATTGAATCAAATTAAAACGTTTGGACTAATAATTTGCAGGCAAAGAATTGCCATACAGACAGTTGGGATACAACACGTTAACAGATTTCCTTAAAGCGATTCCTGATGTTTTGCGAATGTATGGCACGGTTTACGATCCACACAATGTCATCATATTTCCAGTGGCGGACGACAACACGCGTCATATCGTTGAGTTGGTTGGCTGTCAGAAGAAAGATCCAAAAAGAGCGAAACCAGTGTCACAGCGAATGGCTCCGCGACAGAGACTTAATCTCAATCCGCAGTCATATTTCATTAAGTCGACCAGCAATATGTTTAATAATTATCGATCAAACAACGTTTACAGGTCTTCAAAAGTAGTCGATTACTCGCACTCAACTAATAGACACCATTCTGTGCCACAATCTAATCAACCGTTGCTTAACACC
The DNA here is from genome assembly GCA_034698025.1 of Phthiracarus crinitus. NCBI lineage: Eukaryota > Metazoa > Arthropoda > Arachnida > Sarcoptiformes > Phthiracaridae > Phthiracarus > Phthiracarus crinitus. Next base: position 1,527 of record JAQGAW010000307.1, read on the forward strand.
CAATTTTTTGGTCATTTAATATATCCTAATAATGGTATGTCTCTCTTCATTTTAAGTCTATAATTGATTGTGATTTTTCGCTTCAACCGTTACTTACCTTTAGTTTTAGAAAAAAAATAAATTATGTAAAAAGTTTTCTTGAGTTTATATTCTCGACTCGAAATGTTAATGTTTTCAGGTTTATATTTTTGTCAAACCGTTAATTATATAACTTATATATGTGTTCTAATTCTGATCCATAATCTAGTTCTTGAGCGCGCAATAAATAATCTCAATTTACTGCATTTAAATATTACTGAAGGATTAAGTAGATTAAGTATGGAAGAGTTAAACGTTTCCGAAGCGATAAGTATTCTTAATGGCGTAACAAATTGCGTACATAACGCGCATTCGCATCATTCAAACCTAATTAAGAGAGAAGCGATTAATGTATTAAAATCGCAATATCTCTCTATATCTCGAGCTCAAAACTTGTTAGACTATCAGCATTTTATTGTTGACGAAGCACTAAATATTCTCAATTCACAATATTTAGCCTCGAATTTGTTGCAAACTCATAGCACATCTCGTCAGCAGACACAGTCATCCACCGCTTCGAATGCGAATGTCGTGAAATCTCCTAATTTTAAGTATCAAAATTTCACAGTTTCCAGAAATGTTGACAACAATGAAAGAACGCAAACATCTGGTGGTAATATTTCTTTAAACGAATCCAAACCAACCGCTCAACCACTATCAGGCAACGAAGTGTTACAGATATCTCAGTCACCTTTTCTTCCGCCTGATATGAAGGTAATTCATCGCATTATAATTAAGCTAAATTAATATATTAAATAATTTAGTCTCGAGTGGAAAAGATGATGTGTTCACCAGAAATGGACGATGGAGTTATGTTGTATAACTTCGAAGCGCAATATAGACATTGTTATAAAGAAGCGTTTGAATGGAAGAAAGTTGGCTTTAATTCGTTGGCCGATTGTCTCAAGTCATTGCCACATATCGTTAACTTAATACCCGCGGGAACCACTACTTATAAGATAATACCAATCAAGAAAGAATCGAATGTACAACAAACCACATCTTGTGATAACACGGTATGTTTTATTTTCAAGTTTTATTCTACTCATAAGTACCTTTTAAATGATATACATATCAATAATAGTCCCACTCTTGGAACAGACGGAACAATTTATGATATATATATCAAATGAAAGGTTTTGAAGAGCAGATTACAAAAATTAAACTTTTAAAGAAATCGGTTAAGCTCTTCATCAGTTACATGCTTTTAAATTCTTTTAAACCTAATAAATTGGGTATTAATTTACTTTCAAGAAAGTTTAAATCTAAAAAAAGTTTAGGGAAAAACGAGTGCTTACCCGCTATAGCGAGTATCATGAGTGGGGCAAAAATTCCTCCCATTTTCATCATACTCGCCATGACGAGTACGGCGCGGTAATACGTTAACTTATTTTTTGCATAACACTAAATATTTAACCTCTTTTTCGTGTAATTTCATTATTGAGTAAACTTGTGAATGCGGACACTCATTAGAGCTCGAAAATGGGTGAGCGGTGGCAACACTAGTTTTGCCTCCACGGGAATAGAGCCGGGAATAAATATATTTTATTGGGAGTGAGTGGGGTTTAAATTATGAATTTATTCGAGCTCTAATGCACATTATTTTTTGTTTTCATTTTAATAATTTTTGTTTCTGTTAAAGGATTCATTGACAAACAGAAATGTTGTTGGAAATACAGAATCAATAGCCATAATAACGACGACAGCGACCACAACCATAGTGACAGTGATAACCACATCGAGTGTAATGAACTCAACGCCAACTATTACAACAACAACTGTTTCGCACATGAATGGCTCAGTGAGTGCTTCACCAATTAATTCACCGCAAAATAATAGTGACCAACAATCAGAACTCGAAGCAGAGGACGAAGAAATGAGTTCAGCAGATAATTCTAGACATTCTCCTATTTCTCATTTGCCGATCTCATCGATGGCTGTTTCGAACTTTCGCCGTATCCTTAGTCGACATAAAGACGGAATCCCCGCGTGTTTGTTCGGCAAAGAGTATCAAAAAGATTTCGGTGTGAGTTTTGATTGCGATATTTGGGGATATATTTCTCCGATGGAAATGTTTTACAGTTTAAGCGCTATATTTGCTGTTCAACCGCCAACTGCTTCCAACGAAGTATTATTTCCCGGTTATGGCGACGAATATTTTTTGCATGACGCGAGATATAAAAAGTTTGAAATTGTGAATGAGAGCGAAAAACAGAAAGATAGGGTCGACTTATCGAGCATTCAGAACATACCCGATTCAGTGACCGCACAAATACTGAAACTAATCGAATCAACGATGCCATCCGGTTTAGCGTTGCCTTACTTTACCGACGAGTATCGCATGAATTATGGCAGTTTGAGTTTAGCCAGTTATCGCATCGCGAACACTCGACAACTGTTCGATTTACTCAAACACATTCTTCCAATTGATGTGCGACCCGTTGACGGAACCGATCGAGCATTTCTCAAATCTGCCGCTGAAGTTGAATCATTTGTCTGTGCTTGCAATCGTCAATACAGGTTTCAATTCGCGAAAACTATTGTTACAAACATTCCTAACGGAGTTGTTTTGCCTGGAGAACAATTAAGAGACATGACTCTGCCATCAGATATAACCATAGGAAAGAATGAATATTCCGCAGTATTAATATCATCGGCCAAAGATCCATCGAATATATGGGTACAATTTAAAGGAGAGGATTATCATTCAGCGCTCGAACAAATGATGTCTGAGTTGGACTTTTACGAGAAAATAGATCTTAATGAATGGCGTGTTCCGAAACAGTTTATTTGCGTTAATTATCCCGTTATTTCTCGTTTTCCAGGTGAGCCAGTGTACAATCTTCTTAAATCTATGATAAATGACTAACGATATGTTGTTTGAGTTTAGGCGATCATAACTGGCACAGAGCTCGCATCATGCGTTTGCATCCACACAATAGCGTTACCATATCTTTTGTTGATTATGGAGGAATAATAACCACCAGTACTTCTAATTTATATTTGATGAAACGAGAATTTCTTTCACTCGAAACTCAAGCATTACGTGTTGGACTGTACGGTATTAAACCATATTTAGGTGCTCACGGCTGGACTACTTCTGCCAGAGATTGCTTATTGGATAACTTCTCGAAACCCAATTATTTTATTGCGTGTACTTTTATGGAAAAAATTCACGATCGATATTACTTGGTTTGTTTGTGCGACACAAATGATCCAAACAACGATGTGTTCGTTCACGACATTTTGTGCGAACAGAATCACGCCATATATGATGTGGAAGTGTGTGCCGATAACGATAACGACAACGATAACGATGTAAATGATGACAATAAGAATAATCAAAATAATTCTACCATTAATATTGGTTTAGGTAAGTGTTATTAGTTTAGAAATTAGTTTTATAAAGTTATCTTTAAGATTAAACTGTTTATAGAAAGATTATGCGCTTTTAGTTTTAATTCCACATACAAATAACTATTAATGTATGCTTTAAATGAATTCTTCAAAGTAGAAAGTAACAGCAATCTACTGGGAAATAATAATTCAAAGCGGAATGAAATCAGTGAACATGAGTTATTAAAAACAATTACCAATAAATTAAAAAACTTAAAAAGTTTTGACGTCAAATGGATTGACTGGAAGCGATCAAAAGTGGCAATTTTATTGCAAAAAAATAACGGTCCATGTTCTGTGATCGCTCTCTTTAATTATCTGTCTCTGTGTGGTCTCATTAATCTACCAAATGATTCTAAAGAAGTTAGTGCTCCGAAACTGTTTAAGCTTTTAGCAGATTTCACTATAATTACCACTAAGACTCTTAGCAAACTTGTTAATACGGATATGAAAACTTTTACTTATAATATAATAAGTAAGTTTTTTGGTGGGCTTAACGTTAATGTTAATTTTGGTGACGTAAAGCTGTTCGATGTAACCGAAGAAATTAAATTGTTTGCGTTGCTTGATATACCATTAATGCACGGATGGCTTATTGATCCAAATGAGAAAGCGTTATATGCTTTATTTGGTTGTTATTATTATAATGAGCTCACAGATTATATCGTCAGTTCTAAAATATCAAAAGACGATCGAGTAATCTCTAATGGATTAATGGCCGAACAGTTTATCAATTCTTCACAATTAACCGAATTTGGTCTTCAAATGCTATATCTTAGCTTAAATAATGATGAGTTATCGATATTTTTTCGCAACAATCACTTTGTTGTTTTGTATAAAAATGCTGATACTTTGTATCAATTGTTGTCCGACTGTTTGCTTATCAATTCTTGTGACGCTGTTTGGGAGACATTAACTAATATTAATGGTGACGAAGTGTTTGTGAACCAAAACTTTGTTTCGGTGTCGAATCAAAATCAATTAGATTATGAAGTGGCTCTCAAATTAGATAAACAACTTAATTCAACCCAAAATCAATGGAATGATTGGAATAAAACTGAAAATAATAATAATAATGATGTTTGGAATAATACTGTAACTAATAATAATAATGAATGGAATAAAACTAAAACTTATAATACAAGTAATTGGGAAACGAATGAAGAAAATACAAATAATTTGGATAAAACACAAGATAGTAATAACAATAATATTGTTTGGAATAAAGTTGAACCTAATGATGACAATTGGGACGTTGAATGGAATAAATTTAAAATCACGCAATTTTGTGCTGAAAATCAGCCGCAAATACGTTAGAAAAATTAGATTAGAAAAATATTTAAAAAGCAATTATTTATGCGCACATAATTTGTTAATCATGATATCGTTAATGCTATGCTATACTAATCTATTGATTGATTTAATTGTTATAATACTGTTATGTTTTTAATAATTTTCATTTTATTCATAGATTCAACTATTAATATAACGGATAACTCGGTTGTAGTAAATGAACAAAATCCGAGAAGTGATAGCGCAGTAATTCCTTTGGCAACTGATAAGCATTCTCTTGAAACTGACATTAAATGCGAAGCTAATTCTTCTGAATTATTAGAAGATTCAAACAAGCATTTACTTGGCAGTACCGATGATTTAAGCACACTTCCGCCTCCATTAGTGCCTGTTCTTATGTCCACTCAATCAGTCATTAACGAAAGCGGTGATGGCATTAATGAAGATGTGGTTAAGGTTAAAGAGGAAGTAGAGCTTAGCGATACAGTGAAGATCAATATGTCTGAATTGGTGTCCGCCGCGCAAAAGGTGATAAGCGAGTCGAATACACCGAATTTGAACGCTCGAAAACACATTTCGCCGAATAGAAAACTCGCACCGAGTATTACGATAACGCGTAACGTTGACACTGGAGAGCGACATATTCTCAATAATAATGCTAATAATGCTAATAATGCTAAATTGTATGAAAATGGTGTCACTATTGGTATTAAAAATTTGGAACGTATGAGGAATTTAGATCTCACTCCAACTAACTCTGACACCGACGACACTGAAACTGGTAATATGCTCATTCATAAAGTGTCTAATGATATAGACGTGGAAAGCATTAACAAAGCAAAAGTGCGCGGTGTTCTCATAAATCAGATTTATTGCTTTTTGATTCGTTACAAAGACAAATATTACTTTACATTTAACGCAGTTAATGAGATATTTAAAGATTTAGAGCTTTGGCAAACTGTTGTAAGTATATTTTGTCTGTATTTTGTGTGCGCATAGAACTTAATAAACTTTTTAATTTATTAATTTAATATTTATTCGTACAAATCTAAAGCGAAAATCTGGCGGCTATTTGAAGGGACGAATTCAATTGGCAACAGAAGAAGGATTGCAATTGTTTACTCAATTGAATATTAAAAATCAGCTGATAAAAAGTGATATCGCAATTCTATATCCACATGAAAGGTATTTTGAAAATCACTCACTCACTCACTCGCTTTCTTTGTAGTTTATGTGTTCAAATAAATATTCTTAATTCATAAAGTAGTTCTGTTAATGCTATTACTAGAGTTTTATTTTGAATTCAACTCATCTAATGTATCATTGATAGTGTTTTCTATTATTAGAATTAATCTTTAAGTATTTATAATAGTGTTCTTCGATTGGCGCATATAAGTAATATGGTAGCAGTGAAAACTAAGATTAAAATAGAAGTGAGCAAATTTCACAATGATTTGCTTGAGGCTGAGAAGACGAAGCTTATGGCTAGAATTAACCAAATCGATCAAAAAATCAAAAAAGGCGTAAACGTTTAAGATGTCGTAATTACCATAAACAAAGTTTAAGCATTCAAAATGCTTTCTTAGTAATATCTTATAAAAATGATTATTTTGTTTAATTCAAATTAAAATATCTCATTCATAAATAAACATTTGTTAGTAAAAATATTATAAACAAAGTAATACGTGTGTTAAATATGTAAAATTGAAATTCAACTGTAATTAAACTTCGAATTTTTATTCGTATGATATTCCAATTTTTTCACAATAATTTCATGGATATTTCAGTTAAAATTTCCAGAAATATTTTTATTAAAGTTAATATAAAAAGCGATTTGTATGGGAGTTGCGAATTAGCACATAACCAGTGTATATTCAAAAACTGAACTTCATGTGTTGAGTTTTATGTTAGACTTTCTAATCGTCTAATCCCGAGCCCGATCTAAGCCTGACAAACTCAAGCCCAACCCAACCCGATTTTATTTGTATATAAAGGATGGCAAAAACATTGAACAACTCAAAAAAATTCATAAAATTAAAATTATTAAAAATTCGATTTTAAAAAGTGTGTAAAGTAAACTGTATAACCCTCGGTATATTTTACATTTAATTTCATAGCTCAAGTTTTTTATTCAATTTTATTCTTTATAACTTGTTTTTATACACAGTAATTATTCCAAATTGATTATTCGAATTTTATTCTACAATCCTTTTAATTTTCATATATAAAAACATAATATATTTCAGTAAATATTATAATAAATTAAATATTTTCGGGCTTTTGTTTTTTAACTTACAAAAGCCTGGACCGACCGAAAGCAGATGAATTCAAACCCGAGCCTGATAAAGCCCGACAAAATGTGTGGTGGGCCCGACAAACGCCCGAAAATTCGGGACCCGTTAGAAACTTTATTTTATGTGACAGAAAATGCAAGTTTGATTATCGAGTCGTAGTTTGTGTTTTAATACAGTAATGAAATTGAATGTGTTATCAACTGATATCTAATATTTATAAGATTTTATACACAAATCGGTTAATACACGTGGCATATACTGTATGCGAGCGTATGAGTGTGTATACACTAAACATTAAACATTAAATACCGATTTGTAGATGTGTTCGTTTTACAATCAATTATGATTTACGCATAAATCAAACGCATTAACCATTCATTGATTTCAAACAACCAGTTAATTACACACATAATTCGCAGTTTTTTCTGTCGTTGTTTAACTCATTTAAATGATGCCACAATCGCGGCAAGAGTTGATTTCGAAGGCTGAAGACATCGCTGACGAAGTAAACTAATCTCTAATTAACTATTTAATTATAATACTAATAAGATTTAATAAAAAGGTGTTGCGTCGCTCGAAGACAATACTCCCGACACTCGCTCGAGCATGTCTTGTGTCCACATTCATCGAGGATGGCATTCGAATGTGGTTTCAATGGTCAGAGCAAAGGGATTATATGGACAGTCAATGGAGGTGTGGTTACATATTGGCAACTCTTTTCGTGATGACCAATATGTTTGGTCAGCTGATAGCTTCTGGTCTTGTGTTGACCCGATTCTTCGTACAGCAGGCATGCGCTGCTCTGTTCGGTATCGTTGTTCTTCAGGTTTGCCGTTCAATCAATCAATTAGTTTTACTGTTGCATATAATTATTGATTTGATGTTTGCAGACAATCGCTTATTCGATACTTTGGGACTTAAACTTTTTGCTTCGAAACATGTCATTATGTGGTGCTCTTCTACTACTTCTGGCTGAATGTAGAGTCGAAGGCAAGAGCTTATTCGCTGGCGTGCCATCGTTGGGGGAAAATAAACCCAAATCTTATATGCAATTAACCGGAAGAATATTATTAGTGTTTATGTTTGCAACAATGGTTCGTTTAGATTTGAATTTTTTCCAAGTTCTTCAAAACATAATATGTTCTTCGCTAATGCTTGCCGTAACCATTGGATTTAAGACCAAATTATCTGCACTTTTACTCGTTGTGTTTCTTACTGGTTAGTAGTTTTTAAATGATCGCATCGAGATTAGTATTATTGTCTGCTTCGATCACAATTTATTGTTAAACATTAGTGTTATCTCTAATGGGTTTGTGCTTTAGTGCATAATGAGAATACTTTTCTCGATTGCGATTTATATTTTAGGTGAAATTGTAAACTTAATTTTTTATAGCATTAAACCTTTATGTGAATGCGTGGTGGACTATCGAGTCATATAAACCAATGCGAGACTTTCTTAAATACGACTTTTTTCAAACGTTATCGGTTATTGGCGGACTATTAATGGTGGTATCTCTCGGACCCGGAGGTATATCACTCGATGATCACAAAAAGAAATGGTAGCAGTGGATCATCCAAATGATTACGAATATGTTGCTTACAATTAACATTCGATCCTAAAATAATATTCGACCAATTTCTTTGCCAAACTTGATTTAAAGCTCGAACTCGTATTTAATTATTAATTTAATATAATTTCTAAATGGTTTGAAAGATATATTTATGGTAAATATTATTTTATTGGATCAATTCGTAAATTTCGCGTATTTTGTCCGATTGTCTTCGTTTTGTTTATTATTATCGCGATCATTGTTATTATAAATATTCGCATTTTTCTCACTCATCATTAGTATATTTGATATCGTATTTATCTTTTTATTCCGTGTGTAAACACTCTAAGAAATTATATAATGATAACACTTGTTTTTTACATAATTTCTTTTTCCTGATTTAACAAATTTTAAACTGATTAACGTTAATAATAAAGTTTTATTTCGTTCAGATTTCACTTTTAACTGAAAACATTTTATCAAATGATTGAATTCCAAAATCTAGTTTCAAATTTCATCACCAAATATTTTTTCGACTCAAATTGATTGATAGGCAGTAAACTTGTTATTCTTGATTATTTTGATGCGACGTCGATCTTCACAACATAAAATTATTACTACCATACTATCGTGAAATCAATTAAATATTTGATAGGATGCGCTAAAATTTGAATAAAACTGATTAAAAGCGAGTTTCAAACACGATTTATTGTGAAAAGTATGACAGCTAAATGCTAAAATATTTTGAGATAGGATTTTCAGATTTGAATTTAAATTAAAGTCTAAAACCTCTGAATAATAATATTGACGCAAACAGTAAAACTTTCGTTTCAATTGTTTCTTTCGTTTCTTTTATGTTCATTTGTTAACACTTCTATAGATTTGACTGAAACTATCTTATATATACGGTACAAGTTTTAGAACTGCGATATATCTTACTTATTCTTTATACTGTCAGTTATATTATCGCGAATATAACAGATGGTATTGGATCTGAAAAGTTTTTTAAAATATTTTGATACGAGAATAGAGCGAATAAAAAGAAAAAGATAAGACAATAAACATGAATGTGATAAGAGAAACGCAAGTCTTATAAAACAAAATATAAACATAGACCAAACGTAATACACACTCAAACGCGTAATTTGAGGTTTTGATAAGTACTATTGTAGATATTTTTAGCTACTGTTACGGTTTCTGTTTGAAGAAAGAAAGGGATAAAATAACCAAAGGTAGTACATATTACTAAATAAATATATTGCATCTAACAGTATATGTACAGTATAAACATACCGGTAATTATTAGTAAAATGCTTTCTTTTTAAGTGAGTTACCGTAACGGTACTTATAACAGTGTATTGCTATTTTAATCTCGAAACTTTTTCATAACTATTCCTAAATTTAATATATATAATTACTAAAGTTACTAAAATATTGGGGTTTACTGTGAACCAGGGTGTCCAGTGGTCTGGGTGAGGTTTACATCGTCCATGAAAATCGGAAAAGTTGGACACCCTCTAAAATTTTTAATACTCAAGGTCGATAAAAATTGAAAATTTTGAAAATTTTTTTGACAAAAGTGAAAAATTGTCCATCAAAACCTATGAGTTTTTGTGACACCTCTAAATTTTGACCAAATTTTTAAAAATTATCGTTTAAATTCGTTTAGGAAAATTTTCGAGGGGGTGTGGTTTAGGCCTTCATCAGGAAAAAAAATTTGAAAGAAAAATTTTTTGAAAAAAAATTTTGGTCCGACTGCCAAAAAATTGTCGCTTAAATCCGATGAGTTTAGACCCCCTCTGAAAATTAAAAAAAAAGTCGAAATGAGACCCCTCCAGACCAACAGACTGTGGGACACCCTGCTGTGACCTAACAAAATTCATTATTAGAGATCCAAAATGATAGCATTTGTTACTTTTTTCATAACTTAGAATTAGAGGTCGAAAACGGGTCCCGCGGGAAGCGGGAGGGAGTGGAATTAGGGTAAAAATATGCTGGGATTTACGGAAATCCCGCAAATCTTTTATTCCCGCAAACCAATTGTGTAAATATATTTATATTTAATTTCGACAAGTTTTTAGGACCCCTATAATTTTTTTCACCTAATTTTTAATTTGTAAAAGAGTATATATTTGATATATTTATATAAATTAAAATTGTCTGTTAACCATTCATTTCATATTTATCTAATTACATCTATATAGACCATATTATGAATATTTCATACGATTTTTATGTTTTTAGTCGAAGTTGCGGGAACTGCGGGACGGGAGAGGCGGAAACGCTAATTTTACTTTTACGGGAGTGGGTCCCGCGGGAATTAAGTAAAAATTTTTGAGGGAGGGAGTGCGAGTAAAAAATAAGAAATTTTTCGACCTCTACTCCGAACCATAAAATTGAAGTATAATCCCGAATCACATAAAATGGAGTCATTTAAACTCCATTTATAAAGTGTTATTATTACTATTTTTAATGATAAACCCTATAAATACTATTTTGCATATTTACCTGCTTTTTTTAAAATTTTTCGAAATTTATCGTTAAATCTAATAAGTTTTGCGTACCCATCAAAAAATATTTTTAAAAATAAAAAACTTTACATTATTTTAATAAATTTAAAACTTAAAATATTTTATTAAGACTTAATTTAAGAGTTTATATATTGAGAAACTCTACGTTGAAAATTTTTATAATACTTTTACAAAATATGTTAATTCTTAAAAAATAATTGTTATTTTTGTTGATATTTTACCAAATTTTTAATGCAATTTATAGCGCTAATTTCATATACAATTATTTCTATTACGGTATTTTGGATCTTTACTAGTATTCATTTTTGATTCTCTCTAATACTTGTTAAAATTAATGAGCACATTGTTATTTCACTGAATTAAGTTATTATGGGTATAAAATTTAGTTTTCAATAGTATTGCGTATGCTTTCACAGTTTAATGCGCAATTATAATGTACAGTATTTGAGAGGTCTTAGATGTTACAGTAATTTAATTGCTCGCCTGTGCGTGCTTTTATACCTCATCATTAATTTGAAGTACAATTCATTAAAAATAAATTTCAAGTTTATATAACAATGTTTGCACAAATCTTAAAACTATTTTCTCGAACACTTGCTTTTATTGTAGACAATTCACATCTGTTTTACTGTTTCAACATTAAACTAAATACACATGTTTTTATAATTATTAAAAACTTCATTTTTAATAATTTTTAAAAATGACTAAATTTTTATTTGATTATCTCTAACAATGGTTTTAGTTGAATATCTCTCGTAGGAAAAGTGTGCTCATATTTGTTTCTAATGTCTATCTTCTCTCAATGAATTGTATTGATACAGTTAATATACCGTGTGGTATACCGTACTGATACTGAATATCTTATTTTAATTAATCTTATTAAGATTTATTTGACTCAATTTTTTTATAATAAATAAATAAGTAGGAAAACTACTGTAATAAAATATTGATGTCCACCTATTATTTTAAATACAACCAAATACAGTATAAACTTCTCATATGGACAAGAAATGATCTCTCTATAAATTGCGTTATTCTTGTTTTATGGCATGCGATAAGTTAAGAAAATTTTCTGAAATGATCATAACAAGCTTATCTGGTTTGACTCTAATCGTTTTATATAATCATTTTTGATAAAATATCGGTAATAATAGCAAAATACTTTCTTCCAAAATCGCTTTCAATAGGTATTTGTTCGCTATTTTAATATAAGCTTCGTTTATGGCTTTAATGCATATTTAGAGTAAATGGGATCGCATTTATATTTATCGGTTTCACATCAGATAAGAATAAGTTCTATATCTTTATAAAATACTGTATATGCGAATTTTTTCATGCAGTAATGGTATCATTTGAAAACGTGAACATTTTTAAAAATGAATACAAAGCATAAATGAAGCATTCATTCCCTCTTTTTACATGTTCTTACCTATAATAGTATTAAATTAACCCATATTTTCAAGACAATTCCTGATTTTAGGTATTTATTGGATTTTTGAAAATGCAACAAAAGTTTGTCCAATTTTTATGTCTATTGGATTCGAATATTAGACCGAATTTGCAAAATATCCTGAGTTTTTCATATTTTCTTAAAATATTTGGTCGAAGTAATTGTAGTATCATTTAAATCGAGAGTTTGATTAATACTACTTAGGAATTGAAAGCATAATTGAGTCACAATAATCCAATGCATTGCTGTAACCCTTGTGTTGAGCGTTATATGGTTCTAATTATTTATTACTTATTAGTATATCAATTTGTTTCATTAACCCGAACCTGACTCAACCAGAATAGAGATGGCAAAAAGCTCAGACTCAGCTTAAGCTAGCTTGAGCTTAGCTGAGCTGAGCTTGAAGCTCAATTTTTTTGTGTTCAGGAGCTTGAAGCTCAAAAAATAAGCTCAAGCTCTAAGCTCAGGGTATTGAGCTTAATGAGCTTTCCACAAAATTATTTTACATTTTTTATTCGTTTATTTTGCATATTTATGTATATTTATTAAATATAATATTACTAATTATCGGAGAAGCTCAAAGTGAGCTTAAGCTCGCTAGAGCTGAGCTGAGCTTGAAGCTCAAATTATTGTTGTTAAGAAGCAATAAGCTCAAGCTCAAAGCTCACCACATTTCTTGAAGATCAAGCTCAAAGCTCAGAGATTTATGAGCTTGAGCTTAAAAAGTATAATTGAGCTTTTTGCCATCACTAAACCAGACAAGCTTAAACCCGACACGATTTTCAAAACATTTTTATAAATCTACTAATTTTGCTAAATTTTCTAAACAATTACAATAGATAGTAAAATTTACTTAAAAAATAGAAATTAATGTTAAAAAAATAGAATATTAAGTTATATAAAAATGACATATTTTAAAATTTTTTACAAAATTTTATAAGTTTTATGGTATAAATCTATGATTTATTTGGTTTGTCGGGTTTACTTCTAAAAATTTGACTATTGGCGCCAAAACTGATTTTTATTTGACTATTTTGACGAAAAGTACTTTATTTGAACATTAATCACATTAATAAAAACTAGAGGTGTTCATGGTTTTGGATAACCATAGATTAATCCAATGGTTTTTTAAATGGATTGGTTTGGTTCAAAATTTGAAATATTTTATGGTCTTTGATTGTTTTTTATTTGATTTTAAATAAAAATCAAAGAAATTCTTGGTTTGGTTTGGTTTTTCTTAAAATTTTATTTATTGGTTTGGTTTGGATCGAAAAGTGAAATTTATGTTTTGGTTTGGTTTCTCTAAAGTCAAACCATGAACACCTTTAATAAAAACATTACTAGGGATGTAGAAATTGTTAATTAACGATTGATTCAAATTCTAATAATTTCTACAAATAACAACTTTATAAGCATAAGTGTACCCAAAATAAGTGAAATTTAAGTAAATGTAATACTAAGACTTCTGCCTATTGATTACGTTAGCACCTTAAGTATTGTGCTTCTGGCCTCGTTGTCTAGGGGATGAGTAGATAATTCAATAAAACACGAAATTATGAAATGAATTAACACCAATTAGTCTTAACTTCGCGTAAATAATTTTAATGAGTCGAACTCGAAATACAAAAATAAATGTAATTAACGAAATGGCAATGTTTTTAATGAAGTAAACAAAATAAATGATATTCGGAATTATAAAATTGTTATAAAATTAGTATTTTTAAACTGAAATAATAATAATTGAGGTAATTGTTATCGAAATAGGAACTAAATATTTTAATTATTAATATTGAAGACAACACTTGTGATCTGCAACTAACTTCTGAAAACTCTTGCCTTCCAGTCACTCGCAATAATACTGATACTACTCTCACTGATACTTCGTTGTCTGTTGAGCGTACTTTTATATCTTCGGACTTCCGCTTTTACAACCCGTACTTTGAGGATCCCTCTATCGAAGAGTCATCACTCATTTCCTGGGCGGTAAAACGCTTCAAAGGGTTACAGTTTTTATTAGTTGCACAGTTGCCGTTTGATACTTTAAAATAATAAAATGAACGAAAAACATAATAATAAAAGTAAGTAATAAATGGAGAAAACATGTCATTTCTTTGTGTGGTTTTTAGTCGTTGTCGTGATCGTCGGTTGTGTCCAACTGCTGGCGATTCATTTATATTAAGCTATGATTTTATTTTATTACAGATGTATTTATTTTAATTATCAATAATTTATAGAAATTTTAGAAGAATCAGTTGTTCTTAAAATAAGATAATACTCTTAGAATAGTTTATTCAATTGAATAAGTAATAATTATCCGTTAATAATTTAAACCGTATAAATTATTTGATAAATAATTAATTAAGTAGTTATGCAATTTATAGTAAAGTATATTTAAATTGAGTTTACTATTTTTAAATGATTCGAAATTGTCAAAATCTACAATTTAAGTCTAATATAGATAATAAACTTATTTAAAATTTGAAAATAAAGTTTATATTCTGATTAAAACAACTATTTATTGTTTGACTATATTAGACAACTGTCATATTTAGGGTTTTAATAAACGAATTACACTGAATTGAGATAAGCATTTATTCATTAATTGTAATTATAATGATTAGAGAGAGCTCAAGCTCAATTCAAGCTCAAATGATAGAATTAGTGTAAATTTAAAGCTCGAAGATTAATGACTCAGATGTATAAGTTCATGCTTGAACTTTAGTCCAATGAGCTTCTAGAGCTTGAAAAGTTTATTAATTAAAAAAACATAAAATTTATCTTATTGTATCTAAATATATTTTTTTATATACAAAATAAGAAAGTTTTGTAAAATAAAATTTCAATTAATCTTAAATGAATAATGTGTATAGAATAGAGTTAAAACGAAGAAAATTGAATAGAAATTTAATTTAGATATGATATTATAGTTAAAATATTTATATGAAAAAAAATCGGGCCGAATCGGGCTTTGTAAATTTAAATTTTTTGGGCTTTTGTCGGGCTTGAGCTTGAGTATTTCGGGCTTAGATCGTGCTCGGGCATTAAATTTTTCACGATTTTCACGATTTTTCATTAGGTATTTATTTCAATTATCAATATTTATATAAATTTTAGAAGAATCAGCTGTTCTTAAAACAAGATAATAATTATAAAATAGTATATTCAATTGAATATTTAAATAACAACTGTTAATAATTTAAACCGTATAAATTATTTGAAAGAATAATTAATTTAAATATTTTTAATAAGTAGATATAAAATTTATAGTGAAGTATATTTAAATAGATTTTACTATTTTCAAATGATTCGTAAATGTCAAAATCTGCCTTAAATATTTATTTACTCTCTTTTTCAAAGTATGACATGTTATATATATATTAACCCATACTTTAAAACTCTAGGAGGGGATCAGATCCCAAAAAATTTAATTTTTATGAGGGTGTCTCTAGTCATTGGAAATAAGGGATGATTTTTACAATTCCCGATTTTTCACGTGTAGTCATCTTTTCAAGATTTTGAGTAATGGGTGAACCCAGAAAAGAGCATGCACCCCACTATGGGTAACTTGGCATAGTTCTTAGGTTTAGTCTACATTTTAGATTTAAACATCAATTTATTGTTTGACTATTTTTTCATATAAATGACACACATCTGTCATATTTAGGTTTTAAAAATACTAATTAAACTGAATTGAAATTCACATTTATTAGTTAATTGTATTTATAATGAGAGGAATCTCAAGTTCAAATGATAGATTTAGGTAAATCTAAAGCTCGAAGATCAGAGACCCTCATGCTCAAACTTTCGTCCACTTAGCTTGAAAAGTCGTTAATGAACAAAAATTTTACATTAAATTTATCCAAATTAATCTAAATATTGCTTAGTATAACTAGATATTAATTTTATATATTATAACAATGAATATCACATAAATCAATATTTCAGTAAATATAAATAAAATTTTCTATTATTTATTTATAATGATTTGTTTCCTGAAAGATTTTGGATTCCAGAAAGTGCTAAACAAAAAAAATAAAAAAAGCTTAGTTACGTAAACAAACAAATAGGAAACTAATAAATCAAACAAAATATTACATATAAATCTCATGAAAAAACATACCTATTAAGTACGTATTAGTCTTACGTCAATTGATAACTATTACTTATGTTTTATCGAAACAATTATAATTTTATAAACCTAATAAAAAATCATTCAAAATTTAATAAATAATTACATTTTTGATTTTATATTATTATTTATGATTTTTCTCCAAATTTACTACTGAGGAAAAATTGTTTAAAAAAACAACTTTTAATGAGTTTTTATCATATATTAAAAATTACTTCTTGAAGGATTATAAATAAGGATTATTCAAATAAATCCTCATCCATAGCAAATAATTTTTTAAAATTCTTTTTCTTTGATGTTTTAAATTATTTATGTTAAGTTAAGTAAAATCTGTAAGTTACAAAAACAAACAATTTTAATACATTTTTTATCATTATTTCTAAATAATGCCGCATAACTTAATAAAATAAATAAAAATAAACTATCAATTATCAATAATTATATAAATTTTATAAGAATCAGCTGTACCATCGATACTGAGTCAAAATACTCAAAACACTCATTGAAAACTCAAAATAATCAAAACAACAATATATTATAAAGCTATGATTTTTTTGTCGAAACATTAATCAGTAATAATTTAGTCCTAATTGCTAAAAAATGAAAATAAAATATAGTTATGCAACAATATAAACAATGATTTAAAAGCCAATTAATTTTTTATACACAAAAAATTTTATTATACTATTGTATTTGACTCAGAATATCATACAAAGCATGTTAAATTTCTTTCGTATTTTGTCTCAATTTCTTTTTTAAATATATTCCTAATTCAAGAAAATATAAAAATCTAACACATAATAAAATTGATAACTTAATTAACCATAGAAAAGATATAATTTAGCATTTTGTTCGCCAATTACTTCAGACACTGGAATATCGTTATTTGGCATATGTTTGCGTTTAATCTTGTTTTCTATTTCAACCAATTTTGAATTTATTACTTCATTTTGATAACTGGTAGACAAAGATTTTTTAGCCATTCCGTAACGTGTTGGTTCTAAATGCCACCAAAGTATACCATCACTTAAGCCCAAAAATGATGTCACAAATTCTTTATATAACGAAATATAATTATAAGTTAATAATTATATTCACTATATTTAAGACACCGATTTAATGCAATCTTTTTATTTCACATCAATTTTTGTGAGGTATATAAAAGCATTCTCCACCGCTTGTATAATTCACATCGCGGTAATTCAACTTTTAAAGCCAAAATGTCATTTACTAAAACTGATCGATCCATACATAATTCAACTAAATCAACAATTTTAAAATTCTAAAACATTTTTTTAAAAAGATATATTATTGTTACTCACTATTTATAGTATAATTGTTGACTTTTATAATGAAACCAACTGTTAGATAACAAACGTAAGAATGCGTTCCCAAAAAAGTTCCCACTATTTCGCAAATAAAATGAATAAATTAATTATAATAAAAAGAAAACAATAAATTATATGGAAAATATATAGAAACGATCATAATATATGCAACTTTATCTCTCTTTCTCTCTATTAGACTCCCAAATCTTAAAAATTTTTAGGCCCGAGCCCGATACCGGCCCGTCATGTTGAAGCCCGGCCCGAGCCCGATTATTTTTATAAAAATCAAAGCCCGGCCCGATTCGACCCGACAAACATAACGGGCGCTCTATGAATTATAATTGTTTTACTCTCTATGTTTAAGATGATTTCATAAATAAATAATAAATATTATACTTTTAAAGTTTTATATACATAGTTATTTTAATGATATTAATATATTAGCTTAAAATCAACTTCGTTTATACACGAAAAGATGAAATTATTGGAAAAAACTTTAATTTAAAGGGTGGTTCTGACCTTGAAATATTTAAATCAAAGCCTGGCCCGGTCCGACATTTTATAGTTTTAGGCCCTAGCCCAGCCCGGCCCCAGAATATCGTCGGTGGCCAGCGGGGGCCCGACAAATCGGGGGCCCGTTTGGGAGTCTACTCTCTATCATACACACACACACACACACTCACTCACTCACTTCTATTATTCACATCCTAGTTATTGCAAGTTTTCCAAGTGATTTTAATAATTAAAACATCTGTTGGATTGAAATTTTATGAATGCTTTTCCATAGAATAGTGATGAAAGTCAGCTCAAAAACTCGAGCTTTAGCTGAGCTGAGCTAATTATAAATTTTCAGAGCTGTGCTGAATTATTTCCAGCTCCAAATATTTTGAGCTGAGCTTGATATTGTCAAAGCTGAGCTGATGAGCTAAAATTAGTCATTATAATTATATTTTTTATGAAAATCATATAATTTTTTTCTAAATATTACAATAATATTTTTATGAATCTATATTAAATGGATTATTTCATTATACAATCGATTTTGAACTTGGAATCATATTTTATGTGGATATTGCAACAGAAATCGAAAAATACTTTAACCAAAACAAAAAAGTAAACTCAAACAACTCGATATACCCAGCGTGAGCTGAGCTGGAGCTGAACATATGTGAGCTGAGCTGATAACTGCAGCTCTAAAACTTTAAAAACACTAGCTGAATATCATCTAACTAAAGCTAACTCAGCTCGCTCAGCTCCAGCTTTCATCACTACCATAGAAAGTACTCTTTGATTTTGTAGTCTCCACTAACCTTAGAACCTTCATAAGTGAAATAAATTTTTTATCTCATAAGAAATTAATAGAAATCAATAAGGAAAAAATAATTAATAAACAAATTAATAAATACTATTTTTCAAATTAATTAGCAATTAGTGTATTAAATTATAAGGAAATAATATCGATAGTGTCATAATAACTGGAGGCAAAGTAATAAAATATAATTTCTACACTTTTTTCTTAGCAAAAAATAATTTATTTATATTTTGATTTTCGATGCCTATACAAATCCGAATGAATCTGGATTTAAAATATTGATTTATACTTTTATTATCAAATAGTTTACTTTATTTTTTTTAATTTATAAAATCTAAAAAATAGACGCTAATCACTCAAATTCAAGTAAGTAAGCTTATAATACTACAATATACACATGAAAATAATTATATTTAAATTAAAATTTTTATATATTGTTAAATAATTATATATATAATAAAAATGAGCAAAATATATGTTATTAATATTGATATATTATGGTATTAATCTGATGAGATTAAAGAAAACGTTTCATTAATGAAATGTAGTATTATGTCTATTAAACAATACTAATAATTTTATATATTGTTTTTTTTAAAGTAATTGATAATTTTATCCATTATTAATCAATATGTTTTATTTCTATAAATTTTTTTACACAATATAGATCCATATAAAATGGTATTAATATTTATGCAGTTATCACTGACGACCATATTTGCGATTATTATTGTGTTACTTCTAATTTATAAATATGTATTCAAATTTTATTCAGCGTAAAATTATATCCACGCGGACCTCTGCCGCTGCCTATTATTGGAAATTGTCTGAGTATGTGATAGAGTAATATTAAAATTTGTATAAATAATTTTAACAATTTTTAATTATTGCAACAGTGCTAACGTCACATATGAATCGCCATCAAATCTACTTTTTCCAAAGTCTATCAGAGAAATACGGCGATTCATATACATTTTGGTTCGGAACGAAACCAGTTGTTATTATAAGTGGAATTAATATTGGAAAAGAAGCGTTCAATAAGTATGAGTTATGCGATCGATGCGAACCTTCTATTGAATCAAAGATTATATCAATATTTTTTTGCGGTCATAAATCAGTTGGAATTATGAATGTCAGCGAAGAATTTAAATTATTAAGAAGTTTGTCGGTTCAGGCTATAAGGTATCGATAAAATTATTTATGTTAAAGTAATAGTCATTATTCTTATTTTTTTAGAAAATTTGTAACAACTAATAAATTATCTAAAATTACGCACAAAATAGTTAACGATACAGTTATTATAATAAAACAGACAGAAATGGAGAATTCATTCGAACCGTTCAAATATATTGATTCGATTATTATCCGTATAATAATCGAATCGATTTTTAGCAAAAAAATAGCTTTTGATGACAATATGGTCGATAAAATTAATGACGGTTTCGAATGCGTGCAAAAATATTTTATAAGTTTATTTATATCGGAATACATTCCTCTATACAAATATGTTTCCGATACAAAACGATATCAAAAATCGATAGACAGTATCAATCATTCATTCGCTTTATGGTATAAAGAGTTAGTTAATCAAAATCAAAACACAGATAATTGTGGAAATATGGTTGAATCACTCATTTCCATTAATAATTACTTATGCTCTAAGAATAATTACGAAACAACAACTTATTTAAGTGAATCAAACATGTTTGGTACTCTTATCTCACTATTTCTCGGTTAGATATTTTCAATTACACTTTTAGTTTTCATTGTGGTATTAATTATTTGTCTAATTTAATTTAAATTGTCATTTAAGCTGCAAATGATACAAGTCATAGCGCAGTTAAATGGATGCTACTATTTATGGCTTATTATCCAGAAATGCAGCGAAGAATGAGAGATGAAGTTAATAATCATATCGGTATGAATTTTTTCTTAAAAATATTGCTCATTTTAAATATGTTTTTATTATTTTTATTATTTGTAGGAAACAATATTTCAAACATGGCTGATAAAGAAAAATGTGTATTTGTAAACGCATTTATATGCGAAACTTTACGATTTAGGAGTGGACTTCCTATTAGTATTCCACACATGACATCATGCGACACAAAAATCGGTAAATTTGTGAATAATTAACTAAACAATTTCTAATATAATTCTTCACACAATCACTAAAAGTAAATATAAATACGCAAAATTTTCATGCTTTAGTTGCAAATTATACTTTTAACTTAATATATGTTAAGATGGAATTATGGTACCAAAAGGGACAACAGTTATATTAAATCAATTTTCAATACTGAATGATAGCAGATATTGGAAAAATCCAGATGTGTTTTGTCCCGAAAGGTTTATCGATTCTGATCACAAACTTATTGCTTCGGAATTGTCATCATTTATTCCATTCAGTACTGGAAAGCGTATGTGTATCGGAGATAAGTTTGCGATGAATATGTTATTCTTTGCTTTAACATCATTACTACAATCAACTAATGGTTTGATGTTTGAATTGGAAAACAAACATTGTATTGATTTGGAACCAACAAAATTAGGAATAGTATTGGAACCGAAATTATTCAAAGTTATTCTCGCAAATGAATAAATCAAAATTTATAATTATCTAAATTTTTATCCTTACTATAATAGTATTAAAGTCCGTCAACATTGTTGCCATAAAAACTAGATTACTATTATTACTGTAGACTACTTTTCAGTACAGATGCATGTTATAGACTCATTGTATATACATTTTATTTTTAATATAAAAAACAAAACTTAGTGATTTCTTTGGTAGAAATAGTGTGAACAGACGTAAAAGTGTTAACACACATTTTATCGGCTTTTGCCGTCAGATAGATAAGTAGTGTTTGTAAAATAAAAATTATGTTATTTCATATACATATGGAATTGACAATATGTCTGTTCTTTTTATAAAATATTCCTATTGGTTAGGTTTTAAGTTAAAACAAGATCGAAACGGTCATAATATCTGACTTTGCAGTTTTAAATTAAGATAGTTTTTAGTCGCTCGCTCTTTTCTATCGCTCGCTACCATTATTTTTTTTACCAAATTAATTAAAAATGCAACAATTATGAAATATTATATGAAATCTTTATTATTTAAAATTTAAAGTTATCATTAATTTTAAACATTTGACAAAATATTATTAAATAAAAAAATTAAATTTTGCTATAATAAACACCGTTATAACTAATGAAAGATTTTCAGTTGAGTCAAAGGGAACTTTAACCGTAGAATTAGCGTCCATATCCATATCCACCGTAACGACCGTATCCGCCATAACCTCCAAGACCACCATAACCACCGTAACCACCGTAACCACCATATCCACCATAACCTCCATAACTGGTCAAAATTAATAAAAAATTTTAAATTCTAAACACATTTGTAAATTTTTAATATAGATCTTTTAATAATTTCAAAATTCAATAAAATATTTAAAATATACTTGAATGAAAAAAAAATTTATTATTCGATACATAATATTAAAATAATTGAGAATAAACAAGAAAAACTTACCGCAAGTATCCAGCGCTGGCTTGCGATACAACAGCCAAAACCATGATAAGCGCCAAAACGAAGAATGAGAGCGAATTCATTTTATCGTTGAGAGTTATGTTTAATTAAAACTTAATCGAATTAAATTTATTATTTAAAATCAAAAGACTTCGCAACTATTGGTGTGATAAAGCAATGCGTTATTGCAATCTATTATATATTTAAATTTTGACGGGAAATGCAACGAATTGATTGCATTTTGATCCTGTTTACGATCAAAAAATTCAATTTAAATTTGAATAAATGCAAATTAAAATGTGGGTGAAAACCAAAATTTACTAAAATTGGTGCTGATTTTGCGTCATCCACATACCAATTGTTCAAATTAAAATAAAGAATGTAAAACATTGATGCAAACTTTATTTCTAATAAACATTACTCATAGCCGTCATTGTATAATAAACTATTTTTAGTTCAATTTTTAGCTAGAAATATAAGTGTTAGAGTGATTCATATTAAAGATTAAAAGTTTATATTTATAAATCCATAAAAATTTACAAATCAAAGTTTAAATCAATGAACAGTAAATTCTTAAATAATGAACCTGTAAATTGTTTTTTAGTTTTATAAAATTTAATTTTATACATCTCAATAAACATTTTAATAGATAATAAAATTTTACATAATAGTTTAATAATTTGCCTCAAGAGATAATCTATCGTCTTTCTATGCCAACTAATATTCTCTTTGCTGCTAATATTCTGCGGCCTTTTAACATTTGCAACGGGATATCGGTGTTCGGTGTGGGAAAAAACCGAAATTTATTTATGATATGAACCAAAGCTATTTTCGCTTCGAGTAACGCAAATCGCATTCCAATACAATTTCGTGGACCCGTTCCGAATGGTAGATATGTGTAGGGTTTAATAGATGATCGGTTTTCGGGCATAAATCTTTCGGGAATAAATTCGTTGGGGTTGGGATAGTATTCCGGGTCATGATGTAGAGAATAAACCGGTATTTCAACCACTATTTCTTTTGGAACGACGACACTCGTGTTACCCAAAACCACATTCTTCAGCGCTTGTCTCTCCAATCGCAAAACTGGTGGATATTTGCGTAGAGTTTCGGAGAAAACGGCGTCTAAATATGATAACCGCGATAACGTATCATAATCGACAATATCTTTACCATTAAAAACGGGAGTTATTTCTTCGAATAATTTTTCTTGGACTTTCGGGTGTAATGCGAGCTCATATGTGAGAAATGATAGCGTTGTGGCTGTTGTCTCATAACCGGCAACAAAAAACAGCACACATTGCGATATTATTTCTTCTTCAGTCAACTTCTTTTCGATAACATTACTGAACGCATTAGTATTTGCCTTTATTTCATCGTTTCCTTCGTTTAAGTGATTCGCCGCCAAATCATCGCTTTCCTTAAAGCTTTCATCATTTCTCTCGACATCCATCAACAATTGGAAAAAATCGTCATGTTTTTCATTGTTAAGCCTTCTTTGTTTAAGCAAATGTCGTCCAACGTTAGAAAAAAATTCCGCAGTTCCCGTTCCGCTCAAATACTTTCTTAATTTATTCGCCAAAAATGAGGGCAACAACGATAATATGAAAACTTTCCATAACTTCGGATTGAAAATTGCGTACGCATTCCGAGTGAATTCATTGTTCGGATCTTTGTGTGTATTAGTATTCGTAGCGAACGCACACTTCGCGATCACATCCATAGTATACGCTCCGTGATGTCGTTTCACTTCGATCTCATTATTATTCTTCGCGTATTCGTCTAAACTGGCCATAAAGTCATCGCAACACTCATTAATCATTGAATACATTTTCTTTAACTTTCCGCTCGTAAACGCTGGACTAGCGATCGCTCGAATCCGTTTCCAGTCGTCATCGCGCGCTATAAACATATTGTTCTTCGCTCTCGTTCCTGGAAATGGTCGACGATTGCGAAATAAGTGAAAATCTTTAACCAATACTTGTTTAATAAATTCCGGTTCTGCTACGGTTAATGTTGGATTATTACCAACGAATATGCTTTAAAATAATAGATTATATTTATGATAATATTACTGTATGGTAATGTATTTCAATTCAGTTTCATATAAAACTTACCCAAAAACTTTTCCATACTTTCGATACCAATAGAGTTCCACGTCAGGCATTGCTCTTAAAAAATAAGAGTACATATTGCCTAATATAGGAATAGGCTTTGGTCCTGGTATTCCTTGTTTGGTCCAAAAATTATTATTACGTATTGCATGACTGGAAATATAGTTTGTTATTTTAAATGATTAGAAAATATAGCATCAAATGCTTACAAGTATGACACGATCGCAATCACGAAAGTACTCGCAAAAATTAAATACCATTTGAGAGTAAATTCAGTGAAACCAATCATTTTGGGTTAATATTATAATTATAAAAGTATTTTTAATAGAAATTATTTTTATTATCGGTTTTTAGCAGGAATAAAACTAAAGCGAAGTTTTTAAACTTTTATATAAAAAAACAATCTTTATCTTTCATTGGCTATAGTAACTGGATTTTAGCTGATTTAATCAACTATATATGTACCGTCTCTTTCATACCATTGCGAGTCGGGATCGATGCCAACGATTCATTAAAATTAAGTGCAGTGAAATTAAAAACGTTGCACTTTTTCATCGTACTTAATAAACAAAGTTAAGTGCAAGTTCAAACATATATCAATTTAATGTTGCGATAAAAACGTTATAAAATTTATTATCAGTTCGATCGTACTATAATGATGTAATATTTATAGAGAGTTAAGTACAAATTAAATGGAAAATTATTATTGTTATTATTTTTACCGTATTTGGAGTTAAGCTGCAGATTACTGGATCGGATAACTTTCGAGCACAGACTTTTAGTTGTCGAATATGTAGCATTTTTCTGTCGTCTTATGTTTTATGCGTAAACTTTAAATAAGTGCACTTAATAGAAGAAGTTATATCAATTCAAAGAAAAATACATTTTTGTATCAAATTTTTAATAAGAATTTAATAACATTACACAAATGAAAATAGAAAAATAAAAATTTGCTGTTATATGCATTGAAAGTTTTAGCGCTTAAATTGGTTAATAAAGAGTACACGTGATATGATTAAAAAATAACAATTTTTATTAGTTAAAGTGCGTGCACTGCTATTTTGATTAATTATAAGAATATAATATTTAATTGTAATAGAGTTCGTCAATTTTTTATTGTACTTTAAATTTTGAAGAGCATTTTGACGCCAATATTAACATAATCATTGTAAATATGGACAGCAATGAAAGCGCAGTAAATGTAAAATCCCACGAATAATAACTGGCCAAATATGTTAAATTGAGTGGCATTGTTAATCCAGAAACTAAGGAGTAATAAAAACTTAGATTTACCTCTAATGTCGATAGTATTGGTTAAATGTTTAGAATAATTCTTTAACTAAAGTAATTTTTAATTTTTATAATAAAAAATTTCAGTTTTTATTTTTATTCGGTTTAACTTTTTTAAAATAAATGTAAACCAATTTTAATTA
The DNA here is from genome assembly GCA_034698025.1 of Phthiracarus crinitus. Classification (NCBI taxonomy): domain Eukaryota; kingdom Metazoa; phylum Arthropoda; class Arachnida; order Sarcoptiformes; family Phthiracaridae; genus Phthiracarus; species Phthiracarus crinitus. The sequence continues at coordinate 27,973 of JAQGAW010000307.1, forward strand.
TGATAACTTAATTAATAAAAACTATAAATTTTTTAGAAGAATACAAACTAAACAATACTAAACATTGTTATAACACAGATTAATAATTATGAATACTTTTAAAACTATTTTAATAATACATTATTACATATATTTTTGAAAAATATTAATACAACAATAGCTATAATGGATTTAATTTTGGAATTGAGAAATTGATTTTGATTTGATTTGATTGTCGGAAACAGTAATAACTCGTGGAAACTCTTAACTGTTGGACATTAATAGTAATGGCAGACGAAAAGAAAAAGAATAATAATAATAATAGACATACAATTCTGTATTTGCATTTATATATATTTCTGTCATTTCAAATAAATTAAGTTATTGTTGTTCAGTCAATTTCGTATACATCTTTTTATATAAAAGAATTCAATTTTTATGGCAATTTTTTGCACACTTCAAACTTGAGCTTTAGTTAAAATCCTTACTATAATAAAATCTACTAACGCCTCTGTTACTTTTATTTACTTTTTAGTCAACGCTATGTCTATGTGTGTGTACATGTACTTCTTTACCGCATGCGCTCTCAGTGTTATTTACAAAAAGGAATGTTATACTAGAGCACTGTGGTATGTATTAGATGCGGGCAACAATTACCGCGGGTTTCTCTAGTATTTTAAATTTTATTGCGTTATTGAGCTAATAATTTATAAGTTATTTATTAAAGGAAACCGCTAAAAAAATTTAATGTCCATCTGTTTTTATGAATAAAATAATGGCAATAATTTGTGAATTGACACTTTTATGTATTAGAATTAATTACGTAAATAGGAATTAATCTTTTATATTAAAAAGTGTAAACAATAGCGATATCCAACTAAATATCGGTCAGTTTAAACCCATAAATTAATATTAAAAGTTAAGTTTGAAATTTTAAAATATCTTTACACGTATTCACTGCAAAGTTGTATTAGACGTTAAGATACAAAAAAAAACATTTTACCATTTATATAAATAATAACTATTTAAAATTATTTAAACATTCAAACCGATACTACCGGACAATAAAGATGAACAGAAATAAACGTCAGAAAAATTGATATGTTTGAATAAAGTCTAAATCTAATATAAATGCTAACCTTTTGCAAATAAGTTATTGATCGACATAAACAGTCCCATTGTATTTTTGGGTGCAATTTCCATCGAAAACACAGACATTGTAACGACAAGACCAGCACTTGAAGCGCCGATTAAAAACCCAAACACAGTTAAAACGTGCCACATATACGTGTTATCGATTGAAATGAACACATACAGTCCAACCGCATTACACCCAAATAAAACGATCGAAACCGGCAATCTTGCTATCACTGGACTAACACTACCGTTCGCTCTCTTAACCAGCAAATCAGTGACACCAGCGGCTAAAAACTTTCCGAATATACTGCCGATTTCGACCACACTTAAGTAATAGATCGCCAGCATAATAGATAAATGTTTTTCGTTTATTAAGTAAAATAGTGACCACTCTGTTACTAATGCTCTGCAGATGTCGGTTATTATTCTGCAATTAATACATATCCAAAGTGTTGGATACCGTAGTACTTCGTAATATTTAGATTTTGTGTCTGTCGTGTGCGCAATACTAAGTTTCATCAATTTATTGTCACTAATTTTATTACCTATGTTTATATCCAAGTCGTTTATAATAAAATACACAAAAATACCAGTTAAAAAAGTAGTAATAGACGCTATGATTATACTGAGTCGCCAACCATGATATTGAAAGGTATTTTAGATATTGACCCTATAGTTCTATGTATTAGGGTTTATTGCTTCCAAGCAGAGTGACTCACACATCTGCATAAGGAATGTATTATTTAGAGCGCATATGTAATTTAGTGCTAACTATGCTGTAGCTGTGCTGACGAATCAACAAAGTTATTATCAGCACTAACTTTAAGACCGCTGCCCCATACTCACGTTCTCATCGATCGGGAGAGGCTTTACTCTGTACTCTCTCGCTAGACTTAAGTGTCGTAAGCACACGTAATTACAAAAAGAGGTTGTGGCCACGACTAACTTGCCGCAGTCACCTCTCTATTATTTAAATCTAAACCAGTAACGTTTTCTCTCAGTTAAGTTCCATCTTTTAACTCATTGTCTAGCTTTTCTAGACTCTTAATAGAAACTCTATTCTAAACTCTATTCAACTTTATTCTTATCTGTAACTTTAATCTTCAACTTTAATAAATATTTTGTTATTATTACATAAGACTAAAGTGTTATTTCAAACTTGTGAATATAAATATAAATTGGACTCGATTTAAACTTGACGACCCATAGGTCTAGTCGTCTGGCGCCCGAAATCTAATTATTGGAACTTCTCTCTGTCTTCAAATATCTCTCAGCCTTACATTTGGCACCCAACGAACAGGGACTTGGAAATAAAAGCTGAATCTCTCCACTTGGCTATTGGAAAAGAAAATACTGTTGTTATTCATCAAAATCTAAAAGTTATAAACTAAACGAGACTGATATCGAAACACTGGAGACTGCGAGAAACTCAAAACAAACCGTTTGTCGTCACCGGAAGACAACAGTTTATGACGAAGAAGACATAAACCTCTTTTGAAGCAAAAAGGCCGTAGTTATTCATCACATATTCGAAACTTTGGTATCAACTGAACCTGAACCTAACTTTATATTACGGTGGAAATTCTTTGAAGGACCAGAAGAGAAGTTTAGAATCTATCATCAATCGAATCTCAATTCGACTGACAACTCCATTTGTGAATTAAAGACAAATATCCGTTGGATAGTTAAAGATCAGAACTCAACAACATCTAACCAGAACTATATCGTTTGCCTGTTGAGAAGACACGGATATTCATCGAGCAGATATCAAGGAACTCTAACAAAAAGGACTCGTCTTCATAGACAAATACTTCGTGTGAGAAATCGCCGCAAATCAACAAAACAACATACAATTAAGTAGTAAGCTAAAATCAAATCATTTTAATATATTTTTTGTATTGATTATAGCTATTGTAATATTTTGTAAGTACTATTTATATCTTTTTGAATCAATTCGGCTTGTTTTGAATTGATGCTATTTTGAAGAAATTGTATTAAACGCTATAAAATATCTGAGAGATCAAAGTTAAGCAAAACCAATTCATGACCGATCATTATTATTTTATAAAACTAATTTTGAAAAAAAAGTCTGAGAATTATCACTTTAAGGTACATTCTTTTACGATATAACATTTATTTAAACAAAAAAAAAATATTAACGAAGTTTTGTTTTGATAAACGTACACATATATTATAATAGTTTCATTTCACATTTATATACAATGATATAAAGATATTAATCAAATCACTTATTGTTAAGCTTTTATAACTTTATACGTTATAAAAGATTCTTTATTAAATTTTCTTTCCATTTAATCAAACAGATTATGAAATTAAATTTGTTTGTAAAAATAATACACAAACTCTTACATTCAGAACAAAAGATAAAATCTCTTTTAAAATATTCTTTTTCTCTAAATCGAACTTAATCGTCTTGGTAGCACGTAGTATTCTGAAATTATAAATCTTGGTCATTGAACTCTCAAAATTAAACGTTAAATAGTAAAATAATTTTTAAATTAGGATAATTAGGATAAATACAAATAGATTTAAGATAAAATTTTGTAAAGTCACAGTGGAGTTGGACAATACTAAGAATAAGGGTTTAAATATCCGTAATATTATGTTTAAAAGAATTGTCAGCGATATTGTAATTCTATTAAATTTGAACCTATATCCCCATTATCAGACAGTATAGCGACACAATAAATGAGAATAATTTGTTTATGTATGATGAATGTATTACAGTAATTAAATTACAAACAATTTCTGAAAATCCAATAATAGAAACATAACTACCGATAGAAAGTAGTCTATTACAAAACATATTTAATTCTAATAATAAAATTAAAAGGAAAGTGTCCATTTTGCGTATGTGTCACACTCTAGAGAGTTGTGAAAATTTGTTAAATTTAACACAAGAATTACAGACAAGAACACATATTTATTACGAGAACATTATAAAACAAGAACAGGATATAAGGAAAGAATTGTTAGTTTGTCTCACCCTATAGAATCATAAAATTTAATAATCTGAAAACCAAATAAGTATTATTGAAATTCATTCAAATATTAAAGTGTAATAAATTTATTAAAAACGCACGTTTTATGACTATACAAAAAAATCAAAAGATAATTGCATGTGAAAATTGGGAAAAATTTGAAAGTATTGTCAGGCGTTTTTCAAGAGTTGTAGCAAATTGCTTTACTTACATTACCACTTATTACGACTATGACACACATATTCTAGAATTTAACTATAGATATCGAAATAAAGTTTACAGATTTTCAACTTTTCATATTGAGTATAAAATATTATACTTGAAATTATTACAAGAAGTTAGACCTTTTGCCTATCCGTTCGCGGAACGTTATCTTAACGATATTCAAATAGATTAGAACATCAATTCGAATGATAGAGATTACATTTAATAATTGGGACTCATTTGTACGTGTGTCTTATATATTATCGAGTATCAGTAAAATAAACTTCTACTTTGAATATAAAATTAATCAGATTAACTGTTATTTGTTTGCATGCAAAATAAATCACTTAAACTATAGATTTTTCACCTTTGATAGTAATTATATAGAAACATTTTTAAATCTCGTGTGTGATTTGGAACCTGATCAACTCCAGTTTATTATTGAGCATAATCAGCTTGTAGGCTGAAAATTAATCAATCTTAGTGTCTGATTAACTGATTAGTAATTGGCGATTGATTCTTATTTAGTACGCGCGTACCCAGAAATTGTCCATAAATAGTTTGTAGAATTTTCAATGGCCAAGAATAATTCTCGTATAAACTAAGGATTGATGTTTCTGGTAATAAGTTTAAATTGTAGTTAATATATTTGCTAGTGATGCTTTAGAGAGCTAACTTGCATTAATTATTGTCCGGACTAATGCTCATTTTATGATAAAATTAAAGTTATAAAATATATCGAATATACAGATAGTGAGTAATCAGATTCATTTTTCGGTAGTATATATTATTATATCGGCTAATAAATAGGAATATATAGCTATAAGTTAGTTTAAGGTATATAATATTCTTTCGGTATATATATAACATTGAATTTATACTATAAATCTGTAATTTAAAAAAAATAATAAAAGTGAAGCACGAGAATAAACATTAGATAATATAAATCTAACTTGAATTTAATATTAAATAATTTGAATTAAA
>JAQGAW010000308.1:0-33276 GCA_034698025.1 Phthiracarus crinitus
GGTAAATTCAATATTTTCCACTCCACTAACGTTCCACTAACGGTGCTTTTTTCAAATTCCACTAACGTTCCACGTTAATGGAGTAAAATTTTCAATCACTACTCAATACACTGAAAAGAAAACTATTGGCTAACGTGTAAGATTAAAGTTGCATTAAGTACCGTAGTTTAATATTTAGTTAAACTCAACCAATTCTTAAGTGCAGAATTAAAGGTGTGCTAAACAAATACACTTATGATTCTTTAAGGAAACTTAGTTTTTTTTCTGTCGTTGATATAATGGATATACAGTGTTAACGCATGCAATATTCATAAACGTTGATTGTTTGAGTGCGCGAAAAGGTCTATCAAACACCAAATTTTTCTTATATTGTATATCATTTAAAACGCTTTTGTAGAGAGAGTGCGAGAGAAATTTATTCGATATAGTAAATCTTAGTTTGCTTTACAAAAAAATGACACTGAATAAATAAACATGGAATTGCCATTAAAGTGCATTATCGCAGTGTCGCATATTATACCCCCTTTCGTACCCCAATCTCTCTCTCTCTCTCTCTCTCTCTCTCTCTCTCTCTCTCTCTCTCTCTCTCTCTCTCTCTCTCTCTCTCTCTCGTGGAGCATAAACTTAACAGAACAGAGAAAGGAGAGTCAGTGATGATAATTTAGATTTGTAGAGATAGCGAAGTGTATTAATAAATATGCGTCACTACTACTATAAAAGTAGAGACACCACTATTGAATGAATAAATAAAATAAGTTGCTTAGCATTAATAGGGATTAACAAAACTATATAACGACGCGTATCGTATAAACTCGTTAATGATTCGCTTTGTATTGTGTTTCACCCTCAAAAAATAAATACCAAAAATATGGTTATGTGCAGAGTAGCTAAACATATACGTATTGCTAGTGAATAGTAATGCAGCACAGCTTCTGTGAAATCCCTAGTTAGGTGTCATTTGATAAGTACATGCGATACCCTTCACTAAAAAGATATTCGAAGCGACGTTAATGCATGAGATACTCAATACCGCAGTGTTTTCGTGAATATAGATTATATCACAGACACATCTCTCTCTCACGCTCTTCGCTGTAATGGTCTCTCATTCTAATGTGTTGGCAAACTTTTATGAACAACAAAGGCTCAAAATAGGCACATCACACACACCATGATTTATTGTGAATTAACTTATTATAGGAGAAAAAATGAGATTTTTTATGTATTCGGCACAATAGCGAAAACGTTTCCGCAATCTAGTAGTGTCGCGCGAAATGCGCCCCAATTTTCGGATACAGTGAATAAATTTTTGACAGTTTCAAGTTCGCCAAACGTAACAGATGATGATGGAAGTGGATATGAATGAGGAGATGGAGAGAGTGTGAGTGCGAGAGAGGAGAGAAGGGTCAAAATATCAACGAGTGGCAAACATGAGAGAAGAGTGATAGAGAGAGTAAGAGATGCGAGAAAGAAAAACAGAGAAAGTAATAATAAAAAGCAATGTCAAGCTAGACTTATATGAATGATATGAGAAATGAGAAAAATATTTTTATACTTCAGTTAAGAGGCATATCTTGATGTAAGTAATAACGAGTGACTGAAAAATTTAGTGCTTCTATTTCGCAGCGCATAGTAATAAAAATTCGTGACAAAATGTTGTATTCATCACTAAATGCAATATAAGAAAAATAAGTGAAGAGTTAGCAGAAACAAAATTTAAAATTATTAGAAAACAGTTAAATGCAGAACAAGGCAGTACTTATATTTAATTATAGATTGGGTTCTTATGATCGAAAGAAAATAATCCCTTAGAATATGGTTACTACGCTAATACACTGTAATGTTATAGTTATACATATACCGTATTTAAGTTGGATCGGAATTAAATCTAATCCAGTCATAAATCTTTCAATTTGTAATCTCTTTTTAACGAAAAATGGACTAATTATTTGAGTTTCACTGACTATGTTTGGTTTATCAGTTCATTTTATTTACTGTGTAACACTTTTATCTTAAATAAATCTTCGCATAGAAGTACTTTATTAATACCGGCTTAGTTATTAGATGTGCTTTAAGAATGGAAAGTTATATCTATTTGTAAACAGTATTTCCTGGTCACATAGAAATTTATTTTTTCGATGCTATTTTAGTTTAACAAATTTATTATCTATTTTTATTCTCCGTCATAACCGAATATCAGATCGCTTTTTATAATACTTTACTTCAGAGAAAATGTTTTGTTGTCCGCCATAAGATTAATGTCAGCGATCAGTCTCTATCGTATAGCTTCCCGTTTTTAAAAAAATCGTTGTGACTTCAATTTATGAAAGAAATTTTTTTTACTGAATAAGAAAAATATAACTGCATAGTGTTTCGGATCTTATCATTCATAGAAAGTTTTGTTTTCTTTTTCAATTTCGTTTAATTCGTGTATATTTGTCTGGTCTAATGAACGTCTAAAAATTTTTGTTATCTTCGACAGAGAGATAAGAGATGGAAAACAGCCCATAAAACAAAATCCACATACAATTTGTTTGCATTCGACGAATATGAACCCAAAATGAACGCCACTACGAATAAAACGTTTTTATTTGCTTCTACTTCTCGCAAATGAACTAAACATTGAGTTTTGAAAGAGAGAAAGATAAGCGAACAGTTTATACAGTATGTGCGAAGTGTTGCACCATTTTTGCAAATCAAAGCTAGTTTTGGAAGAATTGAATGGTGGTTCGGCAGCGGTGCTGCACACACACACACACATACATACACACACATTCACATACACACTAATTTAATATTCGCCTTTTCTGCTATCGTTTATTTTCTCTTTCTCTCTCTCTTTCTCTATTTTATTTTGCCATTTCTCGCCTGAGGTCACCCAAGAGATTCCAATCGGTAGCTTTCATTGGACTTTGATTCGTTTCAATTGTTCTCTGTTTACGTGAATGTGTGTGCGAAAGGAATCGATTTAATAAATTAGAAACTCTCTTATTATTGAAAACTCTTGCTTTTCACAGTTTTATCGCTCCGTCGAACATATGATACAATATTATTAGTCAACGCACACTAATTATTCATTTGAGTCGAGCCATGCATTCATCGGAATATCATAAGTTTTAATTTCTGTTTATATCATTCATATTGATTGATGTTGGGGTTAGACTACGATAGCGAGAGATGAAATGCGTGAGAATAAACAGCCATTACTCTTGTTATGAATTTTTTCCTTATCAATCAGACACTGCTCTCTTTCGCTCTCTAACTCTCTTTCTTTCAATCGAATTCATAACAAGTTTTGCGAGCGAAACAACGTTTACAGTCTCAAACTTGCTTTTGATTTATATTTATAACTTTATTTTTCTCTGTTTTAGAAAACATAACTCTACCAGACATAGATTTGAATTTTTTTAAAAACGCATGCATTATTGAAGTAAGGGATGATTGAAAAATTTAGTGCGTTTCTCGCACCAAACAAAACTGATCGTATAATTTTGTTACAAAATTGTTGCATTGCCAACACTGGGAAATAACAGCAGATATAAGAAAAAGAAAGAGTTTATACATGAATACAAGTACCGATCTTGAAATGAACAATAAATAGTGCACTCGAAAGTTTTTTAATCATTAGATTGGAAAACTAGAAACTCTCATCGGATAAATGAATTGTCACAAAACAGTAAAAAAATTCATATACGAAAATGATTACAACACAAAAGAAAAAATCTATCGCACAGATATGATATACATATTATATAAGAAGAGTGAAAAAGAGAGAAAAAATATTAATGCACGTATTAATATATTAATGATGTGTTCGGTGAAAGTGAATGAGTGTCGCTAAGCGTTTAAAAAATACATTTTTTCTGCTTTACGGAGAATGAAAACGTAGAGCTGAAGCAATGCGCGATCAATTTTTAAAACGCACTCTCAAATGATGAAAAATTCAATTTTTTTCAATTCAGATATAGAGATGAAATCTTTGAGAATACACTTCACATCTTTATTTATAATCACATATACGGTACACATATATTCGTTTTTCTCTCTCAACTATTTCTTTTTGTTTTTTTGTTAAAATTCAGTACTCTTTTAGCATTATATAGTATATGCTTTGCATTTCGCCATAAAGTTATAAGAAGTTTATCAATCAATGATGGCATCAATTCACGTCCCGCTGAGGTCTATTTTTCAGCATTGCATCTAAATATAGTTAGAGGCAAACAGAAGACGCGAGAAAGAAGAGCGAGAGAGTGATAGTGAAGTATATAGTATTACCTTAACAGAGAAATATAGCATCTTTAAGGCTAGACTGCAAAAATATTCCTTAAGTACATAAGTTAAACTTAGAATCCGAATGCGAAACTTGGCATTAAGATTCCAAAACAGTAATAAATAAATAAGAGAACGAGAATCGACTAAATATTTTTATTCGTTTAAGAATTTGTTTTAAAATTACTGCTGATTGCAATTCAACATAATTATTAACTAAAAAAATCTTAAAAACATTTACGGAAATGATATCTAATAGATTCAATTACTTACCATAAACCGTGTTGCTATCAAAACGATTTCTCGATAACTATATAATAATAATAATAGACGAAACATAAAGATAACTCGAGAAAAATTCAGTGAAAAACGGAAAAGTTATTATATTTCACAGTGAATTGAAAGTGAAAGATCGAGATAGAGATGAGGTTTGAACATCTAAAACAGTGAGAAAAACAGTTGAACACACAAATATATATATACACTCGCACTGTACCACACTTTTGCACATTAAATTTTTGCCGATTCTCTTAAGGCATCGCTTTCAGACATACGCCGTAATAAAAATAAAAACACACAAACACAACAAATGACGTGAATCTTGTCAAAACACAGGCACTGAATTCGATAGAGAGAGCAAAGAATAGAAAAAAAAGAAAGTTAAAGAGAGGGAGAAAAAAGTCTCCTTAAGGGTGAGAAGCATGAAATGGTTTTCAAAAAAGTTCATTCTTTTGCTGATAATTTTACACCGAAAAGAGAGGGAGAAAACAGAAAAAATAAATAAAAAACAACATAATATAATTCACACAAAAATTTTTCCGCAGATCGAACACAATTAAAAATAAGAGCAAAAATTTCAGAATAAATTGGTAATACGATCGAGAGAATAGTTTTGTGTGCGAGAATTTATTTTTATCTTAACGTTACACGGATTGTAATTTATTTATTTTTTTCTTTCGTATCTCACTATTTTATTTTTCTTCGTCCTTACAAAAATAAATTGGCAACTTATTATTATTATTATTATTATTACGGTATTGCAAGTTACGAACAACGAAATGTGATACTACTGCGCTGCGCTCAGCTATGAAAATAAAACGAGAGACAAATACGGTATAAAAATAAAGTAACAATTAAAGATAATGAATATCAACGGTTATACAATCAACAACAACGGAGGAAAAAACGTATAAAATGAGCATTAAAACGCTGTGGCATTCAATTTCATTCCCCTCTTTCTAAGCTGCTTCATGTAATCATAGCTACTATTTTCACATAAAAACAGAAAAAAGAGGAGCGAAGAGAAACTAAAAATTCTCTCCTCCTTATCATTAGCGAAACAAAAACACACGCATTTAGAGTAAGTTTTTCAAACACACGCACACAACGTTTACATCGTTTACATGAGGCATTCGAATGCACACACGTGTTGTTGTCGGTTTGAACATCGCTAATAATGAATTGAGTCATTGGACATTGAAAGGATGAGAGTGAGAGAGAGCGAGATTGAGTGCGAGTGCGAGTGTGAGCGCGATAGGAACCAAAATGCAGTAAAATAGTAGGCAACTATTATTCGCATTATAGCGCGATTGCGATAGCGTCAGGTCAGACCTTATGGGAGCAGTTAACTCTTATCTAACGCTTACGCGTTTCCTAAAACTTTAATGCTTAAGCTGTTTGTCGTTTTAATTCGGGCCAAAAGCAAAAATCAAACGTATTAAGTGTTTAGCGAAGGAGATTGTAATATCATGTCTTAATGGACGCAATAAAATTAGTCATTGTTTGCATGAATTATATATATAATGCCATTGTTATGCGTGTTAACAATAAGTTATAGACACTGCACTAATAAATATATGAGACAACCAGACAACTAACGACTAACGTGTAAGTTTAAAAGCGTTCGTTTTCTTCTGAACTGTAGCCATGGAGCGAAACAATCATTAAATTTGAGCGAAAAACTCTCTGCTATCAAGCAGTGAACAATACTATCGTTGAAGTAATACACGAGCAAACTGTGTGCATGGATGTGGTGTATAGAGAAGGAGAAAATGAAAGTAAACGGTTTTGCGCCATCACATCACTCGTTCGATCGACATATTGCAAACAAAGCTAAAAGGGATAACAGTTTGCTTTTCATAATACTCTGCGCTTAAGAGAGAGAATCTGAAGATGGCTTGGAATGACGCGAATCACATACGTAAATATGTACACCGTTTTATTATTAACACAGTAATGTATGGATTAGTCTATAAATATATATATAAATCCAAATATTCTTAACAAAGAGCAAGCTTTAAACGCAAAGAAGAAAAAAATTAATAACAATCTTGTTTATACCAATTTTCATTTAATCTAAGAAAAAATATTTACTCAGAGTTTGCCAGAAAACAAGAACACGGTCTAAATTTAGCCACTCATGTGCTTATCGTGATATTCCATTATAGTTTTAGGGAATATTTTGAAAATGTGTTTTTAAAACATATTTCTTATTTTTTAATCGTAATCTCATATTCGACTTTAAAATAGAAATTTGTTTTAATTTTTATGTGGTGTAACCAATATTTTTTTGATGACATTAACTCTTTTTAGTAACTTTAGAACCGCTGCACGCAAACTATTTTCGAAGTGCACACGAACTTTGGTCCACATTCTTCTTTTAGCACAAACAGGAAAATAAATTAAAATAAAACCTGGTTTTATATTTAAAGTTTTTTTTTCTTTTTCTTTATTGAACGTTTAAAGATTCTTGACATACGTATGTTTGTCTGTCAGTAATAGAAAATATTTTTCTTTTTTTTTCTGGTGTGATATTAGAAATGAATTCAACAACAAGTGCCGGAAAACATTTGCTTAAATCTATCTAATGATAAACAATAATTGATTTTTTTGAGTACAAAGTTATCATTTTATGTAAATAAATTTTTCTAAATAAAATCTCTAAGAAGAATGAATGTGTGTTTATTTGTTGCCTATGAATAGATTCACAAAAAATAAATAATTTCAAACATGTGTGCGTTCCTTATGTGATAAGATATCTTCGAGAGATATATCCTGTTTTAAAATTAAAGTAAAGAATGTGAAACAAATATTTTTTAAAAGAAAATCAATAGTATAATGTAAATAATTTTGCTGACGCACAGAAATCGCTAAAGAATTAATACACAACCTTTGAATATTGTTAATAAAATGTTTGTGACCTTTTAGTTACTGAGTTATATTGTTTACAACTTTAATTTCTATATTAATGTCTCACATTAAAATCAATGCCAAACAGTTATTTTTCTTATATTTTCAATCACTGGTTAAACTAAGTTAAAATCATTGTTCACAAAAAAAGTTTCCATTTACGTATAAAGTGTTATTGAAATGCAGTTTTATTTTCAAAATGTATATTATTTCGAATTATATATATACAATTTTTTCCAATAAAGTTAGTAAAAAAGGGAATGAATTGTTGCAGATCATCGATTTTGTCGTTAGTAATGGTATCAACTGTTTGCAAACCGTATTGAGACAGTTATGTTTGAGGCGTAATATTAAGCTTAATCCCCGTTTTTCTGCGCATCACCTCAAACACAGAGAATGAAGAGAAATGAGACTATAAAAAGCAAACGAATAATGTGTACGACAGCGGAGTAAAAAAGTGTTTAGAAAAAAATAGTAGTGTATAACGCATTAGTGATCAATTTTGAATCCAGTTTTAAAGCCTAGTAATATTTTATTTATAGACAAACTTTTAATGATAAGAAATGGGTTAAGGCTATCGTTGCAAATCAATTTTTTTGGTACTCACTAAATGTAAGAAATTGTTTAAATGAAAGAGAGAGAGAGAGAAAAAAATAGATTTTTAACACATAATAACCTTTATGACACACAGTAGTATTGAAAAAAATGCTGTATAAGGTAATGAAATGGCATGTCTTTTTTCAGCAAACAAAAAATGAGAGAAATGTTTTTCAAAAAAAATGATTGTGGTTAGAAATTTAAATTACATTTTCCATTATTACAGATTTTGTTAGTTACGAAAAAGGAATGTTGCGCAACAAAGCATCGTTTAATTATCAAAAAATTTTAACGCACTTTTACTACTAATTAAAAAACAATTAGAATTTAAATCTAGATTACTTAACGCTCACATCAGTAAAGCGAACGCAATGTAAGCGAAACTAAACTTCGGCAGCAAATCGAAAGGGCAAATACACTATTTTTCTCGGGAAAAATATTGTTATAAGGACTTGATTACGGATTCAGGCAATATAATAAGCAAACGGTGTATGAGCGATCACCAGCCAGAAGAATCAATGAAAAGAGAGGAAAACAAGGATCAAGTTGTTATTGCTATTGGGGTGGCTGTAACATAGCCTCCCCATTGTAAATACAATGTGTTACGTGATGCTCTAAATGCATTGCCATCACAATCACGCTCATACTCGCACACACACACGCATATACACAGCGTGTTCGCTATTTTGGCCTCTCTTTTATTGCGACAAATACACAGTCAATGCAGTACTATCTCTACTTCTGTCATAGAGAAGATATTGCTTTTTCGATTAAATAGTGTCCCCATGTTTTGATAGAATCATTTCTCAATCCAGCCATTTATTAAACTTAGCTATTAATAACAAACAGTATTTTTTCTTTACAAATAAACTAAACACAAGCAACCGATTTAATTAAGTTAAGGTTACCTAATTATGCCCATATCATGCGTTCGTATCATACTCTTCCGATTTTTGCATGTATTATTACATTGCAATAACGAACATAAATTGCGAATAAAAAACATAAAACGTAAATACCCGCTACTAATTAATAGATAAAAATAGATAAAGTAAAAGAAATAAAGAGAAGAATGATATAATTAATATATTAAATTGCGTATACATTTAATTAAAATTTTTTCGAAAAATTAAACAAAAGGAAGATACAGTACAAAAATAAAAACTTTTTCCGTTTTGCTAATTTACGCTTCATTAAAACACAATTTAGAGCGATATATACACTGTATTATTCGCAGATGTAACCAAAAATATACAGTAGAAACGCAATTACGCGTAAAGTGTCGCAAAAGAAGAAATTTCTGCGGAAAAAAATTTTAATAGAATAAATACCTGGAAATAGTTGCAAATTATAAATAGAGTGTATTTTTGGAAAGTCGTAAACAGTTGTATAAATAGTTTTAATGAAGATGTAGAGTTTTTTCGGCTTTATAGTCGTAAACTGTGTCACAATTTAATATATCACAGTGAAAGCACACTCGCACACAGACACACACTCACTCACAAAAATGCACGGGTGTTTTTTTAAAAAACGTCAAGGTTGCCAATTTTTGAGGGCTAAACTTTATTCATCTTAACGTTGCGGCAGCGAAACACAGAATGAAGCAAAAGCACACGCATAACGAATACGTTAGTTTGCGTCATATAAACACACACTTACTATAACACACGCACACATCACATACACTCACTCACACACACACGCGCACACTTAAACTAGAGCGAACGTATTAGTCAGTGCGTATCTTTTCTTGTTTAATTTTGTTTAAACTTGTTATTTTCTTAAGTTTTATTTTTATTTAAATGATTTTATAATTCACATCTATAAACGATGTGTGTCCAGTTGAAAATAAAAATTTTCTAAAAATTATTGTTAAAATAAGGGTTTTTTGACACTCCCTCAATATAAATAAATTTTAAACTATTTTATACTTCCCTTTGAGGGACAGACAGAGGCCATCACTAAAGTCAAATGATTGAAATGACTGATACTGTATTAGGTGTTTCACCCCAACTGAAAGTATAAAAGTGGAAAAGTTTAATTAATAAAGAATTAAGAAATAAATAAGAACATTTAAAATTTTGGAATAATATTAATTAAAAAATTGATTATCTAAAATTTTTCTAAAGAAGATTATTCACATCCTGTACAGCTCACTGAACCACAAAATGCACTGTATTTTAAGGTTTTCTCTGTTCAGGTTTTTTTTGTGGCATAAAATAAGGCCAACATTCGCTTACATGTATGAAAATTATTTAATATTGTTAATTGTAGTTTCAAATTGTATTTGTGGTAATTTTATTGTATGTCTTAAACGAAACACTTCCAATTTAATTAATTAGAAATAATTACTGGACAGTTTTAATTTTAAAATTCGTTTGCCTACTTTTATTATTAATTTGGATTTCATTATATTACCCAACAAATGGGGATAACTTAATATTTAGTTGGATTCTTTTAATCTTTAGATAATTTTCCATAGTAACAGCTTTCAACGTAAGGCTTTCCATACTAATTAATTTGAAGACATATTGCAAGCTAAATACATAAAGTTTCTTCAGTACAAAAGACATATCGCAAGATTTATAAAAGATTTCATCAGTACAAATATAATCACATTCAAAAAATAACTTAGAGAGCGCTTTATAAGAGTGGAAATTTAAATTTGGTCATAAGTTGAAATATAATTTAATTGAACTAAAAGGTAAAATTAATTGTTAAGTTTTGCATAGTAAAATATATGACAAAAGACAACCTTCACCTTTGATAAACTCTAGTAATTTTCACAAACAAAAGTTACGCTACAAAAAATTATTAGAGCTGAGAAAAAGTAAAATTTTTTGGAAAGTTTTATTATAAACTAATAATAATTGGCTAAGAACTGTCGCAATTAATGAATTGTAATAAATATAAACAATTTTTAAATTATTATAAACATTAAATTAATTAATAAACAAGTTTTGTTTATTATTTGTTTATACAGTATTTTTCAGTTGCATTATTTACGTTTTTCCTTACAAAATCTTTTTTAAACCATGCATTTTATTTAAAATTACTTTTAATTACAAGAAATTTAATTTTATTTTAATTAATTTAAGAATACGATTGAACAGCGCATACAATGGCGTGTTCGTCACACAAAACGCAAGGCTAACCAATTTGAGCAATGCTTATCGAACCATATCATTGAAAAATAACAAATACTAATTTGCAATAATAGAATAAAACTTTTGATCAATCTATATATATAATATACGGAAAAAATAAGCATTAAAAGCACAACACATTTTAAATATTCTTAATTGAAAAATCAATTTGACTGAAAAAGTAAGAAAAAAGTGTTCCGTATATACCCTTTAAAAAGTTTTACGAAAAAAACAGCACGAATTTTTAGCTGACTTATCGACAGCACATTATTTTTGGAATTTAGTCAAATTTAGATCTGCTGTCAAATTAACGAAAGGCAGTTTAAGTTATTTGCCTTTATATCTTTCGACAATTTTCATATAAAGGGTTTAACTGTTTTCGTGCGTCGAATATTAAATTTTGTAACTTAATTTCTTTTTGTTATACTTTGCATAATCTTCTTAACTTCGCTATACTTTTAATGCAATTTTCATATTTATTTCTGTTAGATTATTAATCAAATAGTGGTACAGTAACTCTACGGATGGCTTCTTAATAACTTTTATTCTTCATTATAAGTCTGTGTCGCAAAATATATTTCATGCACAATACTGTGCCATACAATGAAGAGTTGGGAATATGGTTATTAGTTTGCGTTATAATACACGATTTTATACTAAACCCCAGATGTATAACACACGCTATTATATTATTGGCAATTTTGTAGCCATACATATAGAATACTGGGATACATATGGATATAACATTTGTATTACAAATAGTAAATTCATTACAAAAATATAGCTCAACGATAACAAAAGGATAAAAGAAAAATGGAAAAAAATACTGGAGAAGCACTACAAAAGATAGCTTAAGCAGGCTTTAGAAAAAATAACGTGAAGCAGAAAAGGCAGGTTCGGCCCCAAACTTGTTTCCCGAACATGAAAAAAATATAATTGTAACGAAATAATAAATACATTACAGTTCTCAACATCTCAATACAACACTTCACTGCAGCGCATAAATGCCTCTTTGAATAGAATGGAGAGCCGAACAAAAGGGGATAAATATATATATGAAAGTGTGTGCATATAACTATTACACAACAGTAAGAAAGAGAGGGGGGAGAGAGAGAGAGAGAGAGAGAGAGAGAGAGGGAGAGAGATCGCATTAACTTTTAATCAATAATAAAAGATTAGTTATTTTGGTTCGTCTCGTCAACAATCGTTGTATGACTTCCCAAAATTTTTTGATCATTTTTCTTGTAATAACAGAGAGTTGGCAAACAAAACAAAAGAATTAAAGATAAATGAAAAAATTACTAAACGGAGAAAAATTTAATGGAAAATAATGCATAACTTATTGTATAACAGAATCATTTGCCGTAATAAATCAATATTTACTGCTAAGTATGTCATAATCTTATATAATATAATATTTAGGTATTTTGATTCGGTATAAAAAATATAAAAGATTATGACATAGTTTTATAGTAACTATTGATTTATTGCAGTAAAATATTTATAAATATATATTGGATTCACATAATCTGTATTTGAAAAGTACACTCATAAATAGAGTAAATATATATATATATTTCTTCAGATTATAGTATGGTTTCGGTTCAACACTTAAAGTTTAAGCAAAAAATAGCACACAATTTAGTCGAAAAGGTCAACATTGCGGTAAACCCTCAAAACTTTTTATCGATTTTATATTTCCTTTTCAAAACGTAAATAAAAAACTTTTTAAGTGGAAAAATGTTATTTTTAAGAATATTCTATTAGATATTCTTCTAGCATGAAATGAATGCTCTAAGAAGTGTTTATCTAAAATAATTTTTCTGTACAGTATTAACTTATTATTAATTATATATTGAAATATTAAATTTTCTTATACATCTAAATAGGTCTAAATGCATTCAAAATAATTTATCAATAATACTGTAACTACATTTCAATACTAATTGAATTATTTCAATACATTTCATTTTTGGGCCCAATTAAGCACTACTAAAGAAAATTAAAAATAACGTCAAGCTTTTCTAAAAAACATTTGATAAAATTTGTTCTCAGTATACATCAACCATTTTGATATTTTAAACTGGAATTTTAAACAAATTTCTTACTAGCAATTAACCTCACCTTAAAGTAAGTGGGTATTAACACAACTATCAGTTTTTGGTATCAGAATTTGGTTTACATCAATCTATCCCAACACTTATCAAAAAACAGTTTTTTAATAAGTGTATTACATTGTTAATATTATTGATGCGTATAAATCAATAATAGCTCATGACTAAACAAGTTGCGAAAATCTCTTATCTTAATAGCAGTCAAAAAATCGATATTCCTATGTTATCGTCTTGTTGTTAACTGCCGTCACTGTATGCAAATATTGACTGATAATTAAATTGCAAATTTGAAAACAAGAAGGAAATAAACAAAAATAATAAGACAGGTAATGCATTCTCGCCGATGAACAACGCATTGACGAGATCAGTTCAGTTTTTTAAATTGTTTACAGAATATCGTATTTGATGACGCAATGGCAAACGTTGTGATTAATACATAATATGAATGAAGTAGAGATAAGAGTATAATTAAGTATTAGAGTTTAGAAATTGTGCATTTAAGAAGAAAAATTAAGATAGTTTACTTAATAAAGGAGGGAACAGTGCACACACAAATATTTATTATTGAAAATATTATATACTGGTTTATTGCAAGCGAGGAAAAGTAGTACAACACATGAATTAGAGTATTGTCCCCCAAAAAGGCAATCTAGTGATCCTATTTAAAAATAACTAATAGCTTTCTCAAAAATCTAGATATAGATGACTAATTAATTTAAGTAAAGTAAGCTCAAAACTATTTAAAATATTTGAAATTAATGTTTGTTCAAATTTATAAATAGATAATTTTATTAGAATGAAAATTAAAAATTTATTATTAACCAAACATATTGTGATTGTGATAATAATATAATATTGTATGCTGTAATAACAATAATATTATAGATTTTAAATTAATTCCAATGCAACCGTTTTTAATTAATTAATGTTTTGTAGTTTAAGATTTAGAATAAAAAATTATAACTCAATAAAAACCAATATATATATTAATAATCGTAATCATAGCTTCGGAGTTGAAGAGGAATATGGCGTCCAAAAGCAATATTAATGTTAGAGGGAGTCATGGAAAGTTAACAAATATTGTGTTATTAAAGTTGATGTTCACTTATTGCACTCCAATTTGATACAAATCGTAAGTTAATAATTATCTTGAATTCATTCCTTTATTTTTGTAAACCCGTTTACATCTCAAACGTTTTACTTTTTCTATTGTCGAGTACTTTGCAATACATTTTCTAAGTATAATAATAGAATTATATAATAGATATTAAAAAATTTTAGAGCATAACGATTTTAATAAAATATTAAACCGTTTATTTAATTTAATTTTTATTTTAATTATTAGTTTAATACAACTATATTTTGATCATAATTTCAATGAACTTTTCTGTCTATTGCCAGACACGTGCACACAGTAATCATTATCAATGACTTTATTCGTTGATTTTTACTATGAGAGGCAATGTATAAACAATTGAATCATATTCTAAATTCCGATCTGAGAAATAAGAAAATTATTTATTTAAGTATTCGTTTAATACATATATTTTAATTATAAACGTTTTTGCACTTCAGAATTCATTATAATTTTTTATAAATCATTTTTTCCGCTTATTTAGGTATTTAAAAATTATAATAGATTTTTAGCTGGCTATCTTGTAGAGAGAAGTCCAGCTTATGGATTTGACCATGTCTGTCTGTTCGTCTGTCATCGTGTCCGCAGTATTTATATTTATTAAGGGATTAAACCTATTCTTTATATTAATTAAGGGATTTATTATTTTGCAAAGTATTGACCTAAAAACTAATATAATCGTTTCATACAGTAAGCTAAACACTAATTTATTAGAAAATCAGCTTTCTGTGAGATTCTCATTCTTGTTTAATAAAGAATTTGATAAAATATTTTAAAGTAAAATATAAAAACTTTACAAATTTATCACTGTTGAAATAAATATAAAACTAACAGTAGTATTCTATAATTCAGTATAATAAGCTTGCTTTAAGTAAATTCCAGAAATATTTATTAAGGTATTTTTTATACACCATACAGTATAAATAAAAATTCGCCTCATATTCTTTATA
This sequence comes from Phthiracarus crinitus, assembly GCA_034698025.1. Lineage (NCBI taxonomy): Eukaryota > Metazoa > Arthropoda > Arachnida > Sarcoptiformes > Phthiracaridae > Phthiracarus > Phthiracarus crinitus. The sequence goes on from JAQGAW010000308.1 coordinate 15,398, forward strand.
TTTATAGATATAATACAATTACATGTCTATATTATATGTTTCAAACAGAAATAAATATCTACGTTATATTTTCTTTTTATTCTAACAATCAGAAGAGGAACGTGACTTTTTTAAAATGTGATTCTCATGAAATTAAAAAAATAAAAATTATTATATTAAACTAAAAATAACTCAATTTATTTACATGAAAATAAAATAAGGGATAACTTGCGCTGTTATGCTTACGCGATAATAATGTTTAATCACGTATGTATTAAAGTATCCGCAAAATTCTTACGGAATAAAAAGGAAACGCAAGTAACAAAATACAGAGCGAAGAGCGAGAAACCACTCGAAATCCATTGCTTTAAAGCTTCTAATATTCGTTAATGTAGCAGTTGGTATACAATAAATCACAGCACATAAGATTAAACAGAGAGTCCAAGAGCCAGTGAAAGGAAAAAAGAGAGCGAGAGAGCGAGTGGAAAGAGTATAAAAAAGGCAGGCAATCGCGCACACAAGCACTTTAATAGTGAAACAAAGATCGATATCACATGCCATCGTCTCGCTGTGTGTTAAATGCTATGTGTCTCTGTGTATGCAAATATTGGCTGCTAATTAAATTGCAAATGCGAATACAGGAAGATAAAAAATACACTGTATATGTGTGTGCGAAGAATGAAAGATGACAAAGAAAATAATAGCACTGCTCTGCGATGCCTAAACTCAACCAAAAACTAAGAGAATGAGAAATAAATATAAGTTATTCTAGTTTCTATAAGGTTAATAAGAATTGAATGTTATTGAGATTGTTGTTGAATAGAAGAAGTAAAGAACTAAAACAAAAGACAATACGGCTCTCTAATGTGTCAATAAATGAGAAGAAAAAAAGAATAATAATGAGAATAAATGGTTCGATAGCTTTTGTGGGAAATGAAACAGAGACGGATTGTTAGGGTGGAGATGTGTGACTGACTTCAGCATTAGGCTAAAAGAATAAGAGCCAAAATGTCATTGACTTTGGAATTAAGACAAACGAATGGCACAACGCATTGAGAGTGAAAAAGAAATCTTTCGATGAACAGAATTAAGAGAAGCATAATGTCGTGCAAAGGTATTACGTGTGTGAGTGAGTGTGTGTGTGTTAGTCTTTTGATGTTAGATGTGTGTGTGTTGTGTGCATGTGTGCGATCTATAACTTTATTGTGAATGCTGTCTATGATTGAAATAATGGATATCAAGAAAAAAGTTAATAACGATATTGAATATAATAATGATAACGCGTTTCTGTGGCTTTAGTTTTGATAAATGCAAAACAAGATATTAATGACTAGATAATAATTATTGATGGTATCGCGAAAATTAGCGCAAAAAATTCTAACGCGTGAATATTTAATAATTTAAATATGATTAATAACGTTATCACAGCATTAAGATGTCATTATCATGTTTTTTTGACGCTGCATCGTATTAATAACGTTAATTTTCTATCGCACATAAAAACGTATTGCACACACACTAAAAAATCGCGAACATTATTTCATATTATTTTTATATTATTACTGTATATTGTATTTTCTTTTGATTTAGTGCTGTATTTGCTTTTAAATGGCAGTGGAAAAACCTGAGCGATCACAACAGGAGTGTTATGTGTGTATGTTTGCGTGTGATGTCTATAAAAACGTGATCATCACAATTAATGATAATATTATTTATACCCTTATGTTGCGCCAGCAATATAACTGTGACATTAAGTTTGACACTATCGGAATAATATTATCTGTTTATGTTTAGATAAAGGCAACAGATTTACAATAGGCTAACGTTATTTTCTTTCCAACAAATAAAGCCATCGTTGAACTGGATATGACTAGAGTATGTCGAGCACATGTGCCGTTATTTTTTGTTTTTTTTCGTCAAAAAATTATGTGAATTTAAAATTAGAAAATTTACTGCCGTTAAAACTATATTCTAAAATCTGTGAATATATGACTTATGAAATAAAATCGATAAATTTAATTTAGTCAGATATTTTAAAATTAACATTTATAAATTAACAAATTAGTAATTTTTCAGTTTTAAAATTTAAATAATTATATTTCATGTTCTGAGTACTGTACAATCAGTTATTACTCACACATCCGTATATAGTAATTTAAACATGAAATACCCCGTCAATATATACAGTATATTATGGCTCAGTTGTATCCGTGATCTAATAAGATATCTTAAATTCATTAAACAAAATCGCTTAGTGTTTATAGTAGTTTTATTCTAATCAAATTTTAATAGAGATCACATTGATATAATTGCTACCTATTGTGTCGTTAACCAATTCCAAGGTTTTACTGGTACTTACTAGTATGCATATCACTTCAGCCATAATAAAAAATATATCCTACAAATTTTTAATGTTCAATCACGGGTATTCCAAAATTCTGGGGATTAAAACTTAGTAATTTGAAGCAATAATTTTTTAGCTGCTAAATTTTCAAACCATAAATGGTCAATTTATTGGAATGTAAATTTCTCTTTTTATTGGAATTGTCTTTTTGGTTTATTTCGGAATCGATTTTTCCGGTCGGTTTTAGATTTGAAACATTTTGGGCGGTGTCATAATCACTCCAAACTTGGAACAACTGCACACAACTCATAATATAGACATGATTATTATGCGTCTCGTATATTATCCCATAAAATGCTATGAAAAATAATTTAATTTAAAATTTAGTCTGAAAACAATTTAACTATAAGTTACGACCAGTTTTTGAAAGCTATGACCAAATGCTTAAACTGAAAACATTTACATAAAATAAATATAAACTTAAATAAAATTATCATTATTATTAGTACACAGTATACTGTATATTAAATTAAACATTAAACATTTCATAGACTAAACTGAATACTAAGCTTATACCAAGCATTCACTATTATCCAAGCGTATCAGAATCGAGTATAACTGTTGCTAGAAGTAAATAGAAGATAAGAGTGATATAGATTGAGGAAAACTGAAGGAAAGGCAGAAAGAGAAGAGAAAGTGTAGTATACTGTATACTGTATATACTGTATATCTATAGAATATACGCTTAAACAGTATACAGTGTACAGTGTATAAGTTGGAGAACTAGTGGCGAATCTGTTCATAGCTCTGTTAAACATGCATAGAGTGTTGCCACTCATTTCTCACTGACTGAATCGCATCGGCTAATCCTTAAGTCGGATACAAACTTCAAATTGCTTAAATATCGATCTCGTTTGGCATTCACATCAACGAACCATTGGCTTATATCCGTCGAGTTTTCGCGAGGACATAGAAAAACGAGCTTAAAAAACGACGTTAGAAATAGTGTATATAAGAGTATATTCTGCGATATATAGTAGAGAATCAATTTTATGATATTTAGTTTCAGTCGAGAGCTCAATAGAGAAAAGAAAAACAGCGCAAAACTACTTTTTTCAATCTATATCCTAAAAGTGGCGGATATTTTTCTTGATATCTTATGACGGATTTGCTTGACTTAACAATAACAACTAAACAAACTCAATGAAATATAAATTACTATCAATGTTTATTTATATACATATACTCTATATTCTCCGAACACTTATACCCGAGTTTTGTAGTTCTGCATTGATTGCATTTTCATGTCTAAGTTTCTATTTTTATTCTTTAGTTTTTCGTTTTTTTTTTGTTTTCTTAAAATAATTATTTATCGGCAAAATATTTAAATATTTTTTGTTAACTCAACTTTGACCTTTTTTTTGTCAAATTTCATTTTTTAAAGAAAAATTTTTCCTCTTAAACAAATTTCCTGCACACGCTTTTCACAATATTTTTTTAAGGAAAAAAATTTCCATTCAAACATCTTTTTTAAATATTATATTAAAAAATTTTTTCTTATATTGGATTAAAGGGAAGAGAAAAAAAACTCGACGAGAGGAGAGAATTTTATTATAACATAACTTACTTATATAACTGTATATAATGTCAATTATTTTCGGTTCAATGATGCGTGCGATTATATTCTCGCTATTTCTAACAGTTCAATATTTTCAATAATATATATAAGTTATATAGCTTTTTTTTCTTCTCACACTCTTATTGAGAATTATAACCGCTTGATTTCTAGTCGTCAATAAACATATCCTAAATTCAAAATCAGCTCCCAATTCAATAAAGATTGAGGCTATAAGTTCTAAAAACCGAAAATAAAGGTCCGGTTTTTTAATTATACCTTATTTATGTTCAGTATTTTAAAACGGTTTTTAACGCATCGAATTAATGCGCTAACATTTTAGATTAAAAAAGCTACCATTAAAAATAAACTTCAAATTAAGTTAACCACAGATCAAACTGTAATCGGTTAACGGTATTATTTTTAGATAAACGCTTAACTGACGAGTGAAATGTCGCTTCAGTTATTGAGGTTACCTCTAGAGAAAAATTCAAAATCTGTGTGAAATCTGTTTTCAGTTAATGTCACGTCACAGCTCTTTTTTGCAAAACAAATAAACTCTTCTAAAACGGTTCAATCATATTTTCTTTTAAAAAATTCACTATAAGCTATATATTGCTTATATTTGGGTTTAACGCTGATTTTTTTTATCAATCACATGTTGTACTGTAGCGCTATTTTTGTTTTCTTTTCGCTAGTAAACCATATTTCGAGGAATTCTCTCTCTTTTTGCTTTTGGCACGAGTTTAATCCGTATAAATAAGACCGAGAAGATTTTTATATTTATATTTTTTTGATTTTTTTGAAGATAAGATCCTATAATATGATTTACGCATCCATAGACGTGAATTCAAATAATTTAAATAAGTTGATGCGAAGTTAAATTAGGCATCGGAGCGTAAAATCTAGAGATGGTTGATATAATTACAGGTTTTGGGTTTGTGTTTGTGTAACAAATTATTTTTATGTTAAAACAATAATTTGATTGTAATTGGAATGAAAAACAAAAATTATAAAAAGTTTGAATTCAAAAAATATCAAATTCGGTTTTTTTTGTAATTTTACCCCAATTTAAATCATTATCAGTTTCAATTTAAAATAATATTTTTATAATAGACAAAAATTCAATTAAAATATATAGAAAAATTAACTATTATAATCTTTAAGAGGACTTAGTAGAAAATAGCAATTATTATGGATTATACTTGTTTTTAAAAAAATATGAATTACAATTAGAGCCTTCGTATTGCAATAATATGGAGCAAAAGTTTGTTAGTTAAATCGTATTACAAGTTTATTTAAAGTGTTTTGGGAATTTCCCCTGAACTTAGTTGAGTGATTGATTCATACTTAATATTCTTACTTAATGTATACGAAATAATCCTGCAATTTCGATAAATTGCATCCGTTTTCCCGGAAACGAGTGGATAAGTGAATAAAATGTTTAAATTTTAACGAATTTCAGTTAATCTTTATCACACCGTTATATCCGCAAAACTGGTGTATTATCGACAATTTATACCATAAAACTTTAATTATTCTAAAAGCATTACAGTAATATCACTAAACAACATTTGTAAAAGAAAATAGTTTCAGTGACTCGTAAATAAACTCGTTCTGAAATAAATTTATCAAATTAGCAAAGTTTAGTTAACTTTAAAGTTTGAAAGTTGATGAGATAAAATTTAATTCAAATAATGCCATAATCTCATCAACATCATTATTATTATTATTATTTCAAAAAAATCTCAATTTTAACTCAATTGTTAGTTATTAAACTGTATTTCAGTGCGCGTTCTGCTCGAAGATCCACAGTAAAGTAAACAGTACTCTAAATAAGAGTAAACATTGCACGAGTACTCACTTATGCAAATCAACAGCCATTGATAAGCTAAAACCTTTCGTCTTCAACGAAAAATAATGGCAATGACATAACGGTGAGAGAAAAAAATTCGCTCATCTAATTGCAGAAAAGAGAGAGAGAGAGAGAGAGTGAAAGAATTTTAAAGCAAAATATTTTTGCGCAGTAAATAGTTTGCATTACAAAAAAACAACGTTAGCTAATTTACTGTATTTTTTTTCCGCTACTAAACTAAAATAAATAAAATTGTACAGAATATCACACTTATACTGTATATACATAGTGCTTATACAATATTTATTCAATAATTGAACGCTAACAGCAACGGTGTGATGTGTAATCAGCTCTCGTGCTCAATACTATGGATAAAGCATTAGCCAAAGTGCTAGGAAATCAATGTACCGAATAATAAATTTGCTGCTAAAACTGCAGTGTAATATTCATGCGAAATTTTCGCACTGAAAAATCAGTGTACTAATTATAGTAAATTATAACTGGTGTTAGTTTTATTTATAACATTTCGTTACTCTATACCCGTAATTCGCTTTTCGGGGATGATTGCCGTGTTTTAAGGATTCAAAAAGTCAATAATAAGTGGTGCTCTGCTCGCAAAAGTTTAGCGGTGAAATATTATTAATTACGGTACAGTTAGTTACTCTACCGGTTTTGTTTATCTCTTTTTTTTTGGGAAAGTCTGCGCTCTTCGCGCATATCTTCTCTCTCCAGTATTTGAACTGCGGGTCGCCGTACCAGTACGACCTATATTTAAGTTTGGTGGCTGTGAAGAGATATTAGAGCGAACTGGCTTTATAAATAGGAAACAAATGTTCCACAAATCTGTAACGATTATTATTGTAGAAAACTCAGGAAAATTATTTTTCAGTGTCACCAGAAATGCATTTCAAAATTGATTACAAACGAGTTAATGTCAAAATTTCTCGCGGAATATGAATAATGTAATACAGAAAAGTAGTGTTGCTCTTTGTAAAAGCTGTATATTTCATTCATTCATTAAAGAAATGCATTAATTTAAATCTCTGTCTCCTGTATTCAAAATTTCAATGCAAAAATGATGATAATTTTGCGTCAAAACATAATTAGTTAAAAACTATTTTCAATGCAAACTTTTCAAAGACTACAGAATGCGTGAACTATGTATAAAATAATAATTTAACGAATGGTCACGTAAAGAATATATACCTCATATACATTAATCAAATTAACAATAAATTTATTGTTAAATTTACATACAACCGAAAATAAAACTTCCCAAAAAAGATACGATTGAAATCAAAACGTTAGCATCAATTTATTATGTAAATTTCTCTAAACTCAAAACCTTAATAAAATCCAAGTATCCATAAGGTGTATAAATTTATCGAAAAATTAAGTGAAATATTTTTCTAATTGGAAAGCGAGCTAAAAAATAGAATACCAAAAAATGTGAGTAAAATAGTACCGGTAATAAAAACTTCAGAAAAATTTTCTGAAAAAAGTTTTCCGAAACAATGTTTAAGCATCAAAAGATTTTAAGCGCAAAAAATGTTGTTTAACTATATTATTATACTCTCTTTGTTAAATTAGGCAAACATAGAAAGAGTCATCCTTTAGAAAATTTCTTTGAAGAGTTCGTTTTTAACGCAAGATATTTCAAAATAATAAAACTTTAATAATAGTATTCATTATGCCTGAAAAAGTTTGAATGTATTTAACATTGCGTTGCGAGAGAATAGAGTGGAGAGAGAGGGAGGGAGAGAGAGAGAGAGAGAGAGAGAGAAAATCTATTTAACAATGAAGAAGAGTGAATAGATTGCCATCAAAAATGTTTCCATTCTCAGTATTTATGCGTAAAATTTATTCCGGCGCACATAACTGGAAAAATATAAAGTACACTGAGATTAATAAGGAAGAAAAGTTTAGACGCAATTGTCATTTCATTAGAACAAAAACAAAAAGAAAGCGCAGTAACGAAAATGAAGTAGAAATTCGTTGAACAAAGCAAGAAGAAGAGCGTAATAGTGAAGTGTTTGAAAACACAACACAACGCTTTTCCGTTTTGAACACAGACTCAAACACAAATTAAACCAATTTCCTGCTCAAAGATGTCTTAGATTCTTCTAGGAAGAGGAACAACAACAAAATTCTTTAAATCTAGGTGTAGATGTGTTTGTGTGTGAATCGCGAGATGAGTTAGAAAATTGCGTGTCTAATACATCGAAACATTTCATATATAATATCATTCAGATTCACTCACACATACACACAACGATGACAACCCAACTAAACCAAGATTTCTATTCAAGACTTTGAAATTAAGTCACGCAGTGTTTTCTATTATAAATACGATATTTCTTGATAAAGTTATTTTTAAATATTAATAATGCAAATTACTTTATTACAACCGAAAATTATATGAATCAAATTTATGTCAAACCCTAAATAGTATTTTTGTAATACTGTATGTAATACGTAACCGATAATAATTCATAATGTAATCAAATCATTTTTTTCGGGATAAAATTATTAGTATTATTATCCAATTTAAGAAAATTATTTTGTTACAGCAAAAAGAGAAATGGATTTTATAACCTAGTTTTTCTCTTTGCACGTAAATATAATTTGTATACGAGTTTATTAATATTATTGAAATAAGTTTGATATTATTAATAAATTAAACTAAATTAAGATCTAAAAGAAAACAGCATCGAATATTTTTTGTTAAAGCGAAGTAATAATAGAAAAGATTAAGTAAAATCAATCAATCAACCGATAAGTGCCAAAACAAAAAACATTACTTTAATGTATTGGATTGAGTGCGGAGTAAAGTCATTTACTAAAAAAGAAAGAAAAATAAAATTAATGCTTTTCAATAAACTTAGTAAATGTATATTAAAGAAAATATGGCCAAAAATATTGCATTTACAAGATTTTATTAATAAAATGCAAATATTTATATAAGTTTGATGACATAAATATATAAATATGTTATTAAATAAAGGCAACAGAAAAAAACGAAAAAAAGTTTTTAAGTTTATGTCAGAGAAAATTCATTGTAAAAATGTTAGTGAGAGAAGAAGTTAGAGCTTGAAAAATGATTTTGATTATTTTTTCTTTCTTCTTCTTCAAACTCAGGCAAAATAAAGTTTCTATACTGTTATATATATCGAAAATGGTTTTAATAACATGCGCGCTAAAGTATTATGAGCTAAAATAATGTGTGTATCGTCGGAGAATCAGTGCGAAAGAAAAGCTTTTTCTTGTCGAAATACAAAGAGTGGCTTCAATTTAAGCGCATTGACGTTTATTTTAACATAACTTATTCACCTTTTAATCTTCTTATTCTTTTTTCAAGAGCTTAGCAATGTATTTGAAAATTTATTGTCGCATCGCATCCATTAGTTTCATTAAATAGAATTTTCTTTCCTAAAATACTTTTGTGATACATTTTCTATTTAATTATTGTATAAATAAATTCATAAGGAAATATTCATAGTCACAATTAATGTTAAAATATGATTTTTGTGAGCTTATAAGCTAAAAATACAATTGATATTTGTCTGAGAAAATAGATTTTTGAGCTCACGAATCAGTATTTTGTATAATGCGTTATAAGCTCGTAACACGTTTTCAAAGAATTATTTCCCGAAGCTTAAAATATAAAGTGAATTACTTTTTCCAATTTATTTAATGTTTAGCTGTTCGGAAAAAACTTTGAATAAAGATTATGGAAAGTTTAGTCAATTTCGCTAAAATCACCTCCAGAATGAAAAAAATCGCAATTTAATTTTTTGAATATACTTTTAAATAGAAAAGTAGAACTTATTTTAAGATTTAACAGCACATTATTTTAGCTTTCAAACAATGAAATTGACAGAGATTTATTATATTAAACTTTTATTTTGCAGATTAACGAACTATATTTTAAAAATAACTAAACTCTCATAATTTACATTAATTATAATTGATTGCATTGGATAAACTCCCATATATATTATATTAGAGGTCTAAATCTTCATAAATTTAATTCCTTTGCTTCCCATAGCATTTTATTCTATTTATCAGAACCCACATTCAATCCAAAAATTCCCGAAAGTAATTTTTAATACTGAATAAATTTGGAAAAATTGTAAAATTTATAAGCTATTCTCATTCCTCTCGAGTCTGATATAGGCCTCTATTATATAAATAATTGAATAATAATATAACAAAATAAAATAAGAAATCAAGATGTGTGTGACTCGAATCACAATTTGATATTATTCGGAATTATGCAAATAATCTCAACGTACACTTATTATTCTAATGAGATGCTTAATGTTCTATAATTATTATTTCATTGTCTTAGTAATTCCTCAATATTTTTTTGGGAATAAATATAACGAAATCTTAATATTTTTGGCTAGACTTTGATATAGTGTAGAGTAAACTAGGTTTTTGTTAATTGTAATCTATATTTGAGAATAATAGTTATGCTTTATTCATTTTATTTTTTTACCATATTAAGCAAATATTTAAATACTTATATTTAACTTTGTTTGTTTTTAAAACTTTGCTAAAGTATTGCATTATCTACTCTAAAATAAATTTTGATTTATTATTTTTTAAAATTTTAATTACTGATGTTAAAATATTAGAAAATTATTTAAAAAAGTTGTAATAATATAAAAAATTTAAATCCTATTTGTGGAACACAATATTAAATGCAGTATATATTCCTTATATTGGTTATATGAATTATCTGCTAAGAAATCAATTATGAGCCTTACTACTGTAATACCAAAATTAGTTTAGAAAAATGTTAAAGTTTATTTGCAAATTGTTGAAGCAGTTTATCAAAAAAAGCGAAATTTATAAATTTTTCTAAGGGTCTGTATATAGCCATCTATCTTTTCCATTATGTCCAGAATGAATCACATGGAAGAGATATCATTATTAAAATATACACAATTTTATCCAAATCTAGTGCTCACTTCCGGGCATAAATTTTCTTCGATTTCAATTTTAAATGGAAACTGTATCATCTGTATTGAAACCAAAATAAATAAAACCTGTGGGACACACATTTCGAAGAAAATATTCATATGTTTTTCAGTGTAGTTCTAAGAAATGATAGAATAAGATTTTGGCAAAACTATTTTGTTTTGCATAAAAACTTAAGCGCAAGTTTTCTGTTTAGAAAATAGGAAATAATTCTTATTCGCTTAAAATGTTAATTTTAGTTTTTTGAATCCGATTACAGTTTTAAAAGAGTACTTACGCTAACGTTATTTTCTTGAGATTAATGATCTGCCATTTAAATATAAATATTGATTAGATTTAAAATAAACAACAAAAAATGATAGATAATTTGTCGTTTAAATTTTGACATTTTGTTATACACTTTTATGAAGATTAAATTAATTTTTTCCAAAGTTAAACTCACTGTTATTATAAAGATATTAAAGATAAAAATGATCATAATTAGGAAAATGCTTTGAAACGTTACTATATTTTTGTATGTTTTAAATTTTTATAAGCAAATAGATTATAATGTAAATAATACAACTTAATTATTAGACAATTGATTTTAATTATTAGCCAAATAAATATGTATATTAAATTACTAGATTCGTTTGTTCGTTTGAAAATAATTTACGTTTAACAAGTTTTCGATACCACTAATTATGGTACCGTTAAAACCGCAAATGTTTGTAAATATAAGTTTTTGGCAAAGAGTGTAATGAATTTCATAACAGATACGGCACTTAAGCTTTTCTAAATTAACCAAATTTATATATACAGAGTAAATGTTGGTTTAAGCGACCGAAAAGATTTAAATCTTAAAAGCGGCAATCAATTAAACATTCCAGTTTAAAACAGAAAAGCGGTCAAAACAATGCATTTTTTGTTAATGTTTTCTTACACTAACTCCCTCTGTTATGATGTGATTGATAATTGTAGAATAAGTGAAATTTCCATACGTTGTGACTAAAACAATCGTAAAGAGTCATTTTTTTCCATTCACATGATTAAAACCCAAGGAAAAGCTCAATATTATTGTGAGTGAAACATAAGTAAATAACTTTCAAAGCATTTATTTTAAATAATTTTTTAAATAAACATAAATTAGAAAGAAATTCAGATTAAGCCAACTTAAGTTTTAATAAATTTCTAATTACTGAGTTAGTTGTTCAAACAGTATCTATTGCTAAACAGTATTGGAATAATTTCTGATCGAAGCATTTTAGAAATATATTTTTAGTAACTTATATTGATTAATTAATAGGGACGCGAAAATCGTTAATTAACGATTTCTTAAAACCTCTCAAAATCGATATGAAAACATATATTTAATTGGTATTTAACTTAAAAACTTTAAAAATACGAAATTTAATTAACGAAACAAACGGTTTTAAATATAATTAACGATTTTATTTATTTCAAACGATTGCAATTTTATTTTAAATTTTGTCGTTTAGAGTTGAAAAACTAAAAAATTTGTCGTTAAAATCCGAAGAGTTTTGAAAGGGGGCGTATTTTAGGTCAACTTTGGAAAAAAATACAATAAAAATTTTTAATAAAGAATTATTTAGTTAAGAAAATCAAATTAATATCGTTTAAGTATGATGAGATTTGAATAATTCCATACTTTTTTTAATTTTTAAATGAAACACATCTTTTAATTATATTAATATTGCTGTTTTACTATAAGTTTTTTCTAACGATTTTTCTCACGATTTGATCAATTATTTCTAACGATTAACAGACTATTTTGCACCCTTTTTTCTAACGATTTTCGCGTCCCTATTAATTAACACTTTTCTAGAGAAAACTCTCGTTAAAACAGCTATAATTGTTACTAAACATTTGAAAAATAAATCTATTTATATTTATTTTTAATTATGCAATGAATTATTTTTTGAGGGAATTTCCATAAATTATAAATTGTTTAATATAAACTAAAACAATAATGTGGTACTAATTAATTCCAGAGAAAAACTTTTGTCAGACATATCCTGCGTACCATTAAAAATATGATAACACGCAACGAAATGAATTTTTAAAAGCCATAAACGGAGCGTTGATTTATTTTTGGTGTGCAGTTAGTTGTTTGTTAAGTTTGTTAAGGATATGGTCGTTGAAACAGCAGTAGTATTTCGTATTGTACTCAAAATAGACATCAGAAATGCTTAAACAGCTTAAATTAATTAACTCTGACACAAAAAACAGCTTTTATTAAAATAACACACGACTATTATCCAACGACTGTTTAGTTTGAAAGCTGACATAAACAGCTAAACGGAACTAAATTATGAGATTATTACCATCGAATCAGTAATTAAGGATTCAATTCTAAATTTGAATTTACTTTTTTATATTATATATATTCCAACCAAATTGTTCTGATTTTATAAAAATTTCTAAATATTCAAATAATTATTTGATTAAAATAGAAGAAATCCAAATTAAACAATTCAATTCTTAAATTCGATTATAAAATCGATTTGTTTGCAGACGACGAGACGTTAACAACTATATTTCACACAAAAAACTTTTATTTTAATGCATTCAACGGCAATAATGAAAAAGATTCGCGAACTCAGACACATTAAGATATGTTTTCCAATAATCAATATGAGACTACAATTTGAAATTATCGCCATTACGTATAAGTCATTGTCATGTGAGTTGAGAGTTATATTTCGTTCGAAACATATAACAAAACAAAATAAAAACGTATATCTTTTATTGTAGAGCATCACAAATTTAATTTATCCTTACAAAAACAAATTTTTACAAAATATTTCAGTGCCAATTATTTAACAATCCATATAAGTTTAAACTTTACATTTTCAGATATTGAATCGTATTCTTTAATTAAAACATTTATGAAAATTCATTTGTATTTTGATGTTTTGTAGCAGTTTTGTGTTTATATTTTATTTAATTAAAAAATAATTACAGTAAATAAATGATAATTCATTAAAATTTCTGATATAAACCTAAACTATGTTTTCATAAACTGGTTTCAATTTATCATCCATGGAATTGAATTGAAACTGTTTGCAGTTTTTTAACATATTTAGCTGGTTTGATCATTTTGAAAAATTAAAAACCTACAGAAGCTTTATTGAACATATTTTACCAACTTTTTAGAAACAATATTTTTGAAAGAAATAATAAACCATTTGAGATTAATTTCTCGCTTATCATTATAAACACACACATACATACGCTCCCATAAAAGTAATGCATATAAATAAAATTGATAATATATCAAAAAATGCAATACACTTCTTACATAATACTCAAATTTTGTTATTATACTCGATTACTTTAATGCCGATAAATTAAAAAAGTTGATTGCATTCATTTTGACTAAAGAGCATAATAATATCCATTTTGATGCTGAAGAAAAAATATTCATACAAAGTTTTTAAAAGATTTATTTTAAAATATGTTTAATGACAAAAATCGAATTTAAAAAATGCAAAATAATACGTAAAAGTGTCAGCGTTTTAGAGATGCATATTCTTTGAGAGAACATTCTGCAAAAATGGAAACACAGCTGACATCCTCTCGTGAGATTTAGCGCATTAATTTTAATTACAGACAATTACACGCACCGCTAATTACTTATCGGAGTAAACTCACGTATACATACATATATTAGTTATACTGTATATATAATTTATACGTAAAAGCAAATTAATACGCAATGTATACTCAATGGATAAATATTTTGTGAAAGTGTATGCGTGTTTTGATGCGTTTTTGTTACAAATGTTCAAAACGATATACAAGTTTAAACACAGAGAACTACTAAACTTTTTCAGCAAAAATAACAAATCTTTCTAATGTTCATGACATTTGGTTAACTCCGCACAACTCGAATCATGTGTATGTGTGCTCTTCTTCTAAATGACAGGAAAAAAGTTATTTAATATTAGCGCAGATGAAACACTTGGCACCAATTATTATTATGCGAGTAAATGGCTTTTGAGTCGCTTAAGGGGTTTTTAAAAATGGTAAAAAAAGTAGAAGAGATTATATGATATATCGGTTGATAAGGCGTACGAATTATTATATACGTCTTGAGGCGAATCAATTAAAGTATAAAAATCGTTAACATTAAACGTAATTAATTTGCTCTGTCACTAGAAAAAGCTTCGCTCTTTGTGTTGGGCTTTGTGTATCAAAATAATAATAATAAGATGAAAAAATAAATTACATATTCATTCGCCAAAATGAAATAATCATCATTTTAAAAAACCTTAAAAATGATATAAACGAGTAATTATATATATGAGACGGAAAAACTGTATTCATCTCTTTTGTGCGACAGTAATTGATTGCTGCGTGGTTTTTATTTTAGTTATTTTAAATTATTAAATTTATTCGCGAAATAAATTTAATAAAAAAAACAGAAAAATTTTCTAAGGGGTTTCCTTTATACCAATATATATTCAAATAAATATTTTCTATATATTTATTATTTGCATATATTACTTGTATGATGTTTAACAAAAAAAAACGAACATAAAAGAAAATCAAGTGAGAGATACAAAATAATATTTCATGAATTTAAAATTAAATTTAGTTTTTTTTGTATTTTGTTTGTTTGATTATTATTTTTATTATTATTTCATATTCATATTATTAGTTTTGTTAATAGAAAATATTTGCATAGAAAATAATTTGGAGTAACAAAAACAATGTCGTATTTGAATATCGATCGCAAATTGTTTGTTTGCATTAATTTACTATTAGAGCCCAAAAACATTAGTAATTTTTCGATTACATTTTATTCATTTCCACATTCAAAACACACTCAAATTAGTAAAACTTAAACTTTTAATAAAATACATAAAAAACAAAACAAAATTTAATTGATTCGAAAATGATTCGCCTTAAAGCAAACCGAAGCGCTCATTATCTTCATAATCGCTGCCAGTGTTTACGTCTTCATCAGTAGTAGCAGTTGAGTTCGATCCACTTGTTTCGCGAACACTTGAACCACTATTTCTACTGTACTCTTGAACAAACCTAATTTTTGCATAATTTAAAGCTGCGCATTGATATACGTTATAAATCGTTAGCGTAATCACTAATACAATCGCCGTTAACGCAATTACCACACAAAAAATCACGTTAAATGCCAACGGCTTTGTTCGAAAAAACTGCAAAATTATATCGAAAATTTTTTTAATCTGAGTCCATATTTTATATTCTGACGACTGAATCGTCGATGATTTGCTGTCATCAGTTACGCTAATGTTGGTTGAATGGTTGTTGCAAACATAAATGCCATTATCTCTTTTGGCGTTCGGTTTATTAATTATTAAATCAAATGATATATTATTATTGTTATTACTGCTATCTATCTGTGCGATTCGTAAAAACATGTAAGTACTGTTATATAGAAGATCGTTGCCATCCTTTGTCCATATTGTAGTGTGATTAACCGATAAGAAGCATTTAATACTAATTGGGTCGTTATGTACGATTTCGGCGCAACATCTCAGTATTAATATCGTTAATAACAAGTTCACATTCATTTAGTATTCTTTGCGGTTTTATTAATGTTAACTAAAACATAGTAACGGTTAAAACTTGTTTAATTTAATAAACTTCGCGAGACCTAACAATTATAGATATAACATATTTTGCGCGTGTGTTTCAAAATAATCTATAAAAACTATTTATTGGTAAGATTTAAAAATATTACAACGCAGTAGCAATTTTAATAAAATGTTACTAACTATTAATTATATATAAATAGGCAGAATAAATAGATCGCATGATTTAAATGTAAAAATTATATTCACTACAAATTTAATAAGTAACTTATTCTATAGAGCTATGTATCATATATATCAGAATAAATACAAGTAAATTACATTTATTAATATTTGCATAAATTTTACTATTGATTCGAATAGAATTTAAATAAAGGTACAAAAATAAAATGTATTAGTAGTTTATGTTAATTTAAAATTAAAATTAGTTTTATCGGACTATTATTATTATAATAATATTATTATTAGTCTTAATGTAAAACATAGATATAATGGTAAACTAATTTTATTACACACAAATCCGGGCAAATGAAAAACAAAAAAAACGATGACTTATATATCTATTAATCTGGAAACAGCACTGCCATTCAAAAACCTACGGCACCATAAAAATTAATATATAAATAAATATAAAGGGTAGAACAAAATAAATGCGAAGCAACAAAAAAAACGATTGAGACCATAATTACAATCTATCAAACACCAGAATTTATTAATGGAAATGTAAGAGCAACACAACACTTATCAATGCAACAAATCTGCATGTTTTTGACGTTATAAAGTCATTAAGATTTGCATGACAGACCTTCCATTACAATTTTTCGAGTTCTTTCTTTCTGACTCTAAAGTTATTATTTGTTCTGTTGTGCTTTTGTAACTCCGCTCAAACTTAAATTGTAAAGAACTCTTTTAAAACACTTATCGCACAATTGCGTACACATCCTTTTATTTTTGTAAAAAGTGTCAAAAATGGAAATAATTAGTTATATATAAAAAATAGTTCTTTTCCAGTAATCTTTGTTTTTATAAAAGCATCGCTTATAATGTTGTAGATCACAAAGATTTCAATTTTTGTAATGGTTTCTCGCCATCGATGCTCGCGGCAAATATGGGAAAAAATAAGAAATGCTGTAATTTTATTTCTAACTCACTTTTTTATTTTAAAAGAATATATCTAAACTCACATCGATTATAATTTTTTGTTTATACACTAAAAACAAGCCATTGTTTAACAATATTATTTAAGAAAGTTTTTATAATATAAAACAAATATTTTGAAAGATTTCTATACCAAAAATGTTCGCTAGAGTTTAAAGTTTTATCAAATATAAAATATATTTATTAGACCGTAAGAATGTAATAGAGAGATAATAACACGAAATTTTATGAAAATATATGAAACAGTATTTATTTTTAGGGTTTAGGAATCAGTTTTCACACTATGAAAGTTTTCTGTTTAAATGATATTATATATGTAACTTCCATAATCGATTAAAATGTTTATAATTTCAAAAAGTTAAT
>JAQGAW010000309.1:0-33204 GCA_034698025.1 Phthiracarus crinitus
TAATAATAAAGCGAATATTTATATTGAAATTTGGCGGTGATTTGGTTTGATTTAAAGTGTCGTTAATAGGAAAGCGGAGTCGTCTTATTCTTTTGGGGGTTGATCGCCGGTTTTCATGCATCGAACAATTAAGCATACATTTTAACATTTTATATGCAATAGTCATAACAAAAACTTATAATAAAATAAATATTTTGAAATTTGATGCTTAATAATAAATTAAATTAGTGTTTCATTAGCGGCACAGAAACGGTACACTGAATTTCGACGAGTTTAGACGCCCTCTGAAATTTGAAAAAAGTCAAAATGAGACCCCCTCGACCAACAGACACCTTGGGTTCTAGAAGTCTCTTAAATTCATTATCTAGATTTGATGAGAAATCGTTTTGAATATCGTTAACTTTTATTTATGTTCAGTATAGAAACAACTAACAAGTTATTACTGATATGGCAGTAAAAATCTTGAAATAGTTATTAGATTTTTTAAACATCTGAAATACTACGAGACGTGAGATATTAAACCAATAAAATTTAAATTTTGATAAACATAAATTTATTTGACCTCATTTCTGTAAATACTTTTTGCTTTTTGCTTAATTACAAAATATTATTTGAAGTATGTGTAACTTCAATTCCTGCTATAATACACAATAAAAATAATAAAAAACATTTTAACAAACGTAAAATATTAGGAAAATGTGCCTATTTTAGTAAATCTTGATTGTAGAATAACTTAGTGCAAGCATACGGATGCTATTTTACTAATGAAATCACTGGTAATTTAGATTTTGCCAGGAAAACACAAAACAAAATATAACTCGTGATTTAATGATATTTCTAAGAGCAGTAATTTTCTCATTTTTATATAAATAATTAAACATAATGTTAATTATTTTAATGATTTCTAAATTTTATGTAATACTGTATTCAAAGTAACTCAAAATTTTATAAAAACTCTAATACAATGTTTATAGTAATAATTTTATTAGTTTTATTGATGAACGTTAATTCGCAAAACAGTTGGTCTTACGAAAGTTAGTATTTGTTGCTACTTTCAAATCATTAAATTTAAATTTAAATTTTATATTTTTATTTTGATAAAAGATCAGTTTTTATGGAGAATTTCTAATCCTTTTTGTGGTGGTCTTAATCAATCGCCGATTAATATTAATACAAATAATATAAAAACTAATCAGGTTCTAAATCTAGAATTTAAAGGCTATGGCAAACCTGTTAAGCAAGCAATAGCTCACAATAATGGTCATACAGGTATCTCACAAATTTTAAACTTTTACTATTTTTTATGAACTTTATTATTAATTTATTTTTGATAAAGTTAAGCTATTAAATTAGAGCAAAAATATAAGTTTTACTTTTACAAGAGGGTCTCTTTCTAAAAATTAACGTTTTCATACCCTCCCTCTATCTCACTAAATTTTTACAAAAAAGGAAAACATACATTTTAATTAAAAAAAGGATTAGTGATCCAATGGTTAAACAATATTTATATCAAAAAATGTTTATATCAATAGGCTTTATTTTCATCTCAATATATTTACATATAAAACTTATGCTTTTTATTAAATTTTAAAATTTTAGTTGCAATTACATCGAATTCATTGCTTGAACGTCCCATTATTTCTGGCTCAGCCGTTAGCGGACAAAAGTATATATTTCAAGAATTACATCCGCATTGGAGTATTGATGATTACGATGGATCTGAACATTCAATAGATGACCGCAAATATTCAGCTGAGGTTTCATATACCATATTAAAATATTAATTTCAATAATAAGTAAATTAATAATATAATAATTCTGCCAAATAAGCTCCATTTTGTTCATTTTAACGGAAAATATAAATCATTAACGGAAGCGCGAAATCATCGAAATGGTTTAGTAGTTATATCAGTATTACTTAGTATATCACTGCGCGATAACATTGCTCTTTCGCCGTTAACTGATATTTTGCATCGAATTAGACGTTTTAACTCAACCACAGCGATCAACAATAGATTAATATTAGATAAATTACTTCCCAAAAAGCGTTCAATGTTCCGCTATAGTGGTTCGTTAACAACCCCTCCATGCACTGAATCTGTTACGTGGTTAATATTCCCACATCCAATTAAAATTAGTCCGTTTCAGGTATTTTGTGATTACATATTTATTATGAATTTTAATGATTTTTAATAGTAGTGAGAGCTTAACCTAACATAGCAAATGTCAAAAGTTTTGTAAAATAGATGGCAGTATAATCTTATAGAAATTTTGCTCCATATGTGGTAATGAAATGAGAATGAAAGTAATCGTGCGATACGTTAATCACTAATTGTTTGCATAAAGTATACCTGTACTAATTATTTAAAGTTTATGATTTGTTTGCGAACTGCGAAATACACACATACACGGCTATTATATTCGTTATGTTATTTATTTTTTTAATTCAAAATATAATATACGGTATATGGAATTTATAGTCCAATTCCGTTATTTTAGAGAAGAAAACGTTACAAAAAGCGAGCAAAGTATTTCAAAGCAAGAATTATTTGAAAATTTTTTCAATGATAGGTATCGGAACAATCACTTTCAGACATTACCATAAAAGTAATTAAACTTTTGTGATTGCTCTTAGATTTTATTCATTCTTAAACTTCTATTACTTATCATAGTATTTTGATTATAAAACTTTTTAATAATTTATTTTAATTGATTGAATAATTAAAAATTAGCTATTAATGATAATTTTAAATTAGTTGGATAAATTGCGTGATTTGGAAGGAGAAGACGCACCAATTTTGAATAATATTAGACAACTTCAACCGATTAATAGACGCATAATTGAATTTGAAAATATTAAAGCATTTAAGTACACCAAAATATACAATAATTAATAAATAAACATACAGTATTTACTCATAGTTACTCAGACTCGAAATATCTAAGGGGGGGTCAGATCCAGAAAAACTCAATTTTACGAGGGGGTCAAAACTCATCTGATTTAAACAATTATTTGGCCCTCGAATCGAAAATTTTTCAAACTTAATCATTAATTTAATATGTTATAATAAATTAATGTAATAAAATATAATAGAAACAAAAAATTAAGATATAAAAACAGTTACATCCAAAAAATATGTATTTATAGTATAATTAAGCTAAAAAACAAGTAAAAAATAATCATAACATTTTCTAAATAAAAAACGTAAGTAATTTACTCAATAACGTCTTTAATTAATATAATTAAAAAATATCAATTGTACAAATAAGTATAAAAATAAAATAAGTAAAAGTTATATTTAATAGTTTTTTCAGTTTTTTAATAAAATAAAAATAAAATCTTATTATCTAAACCTTAAAAAAATAAAATGATTTAATTTACCATAAGTTCAAACGAAAATAATAAATTATTTATGAGTTTATAAAAGCGCGTTATTCAAAAGATATTTTTAAACATTATCTTTGCATTATTATGTGAATGTGTCATTCATTCACATAGAGCTGAGTTTCTATTTGTTTCTATTATCATTTATTTTAATTATGAAATTATTAAATGTTTATCTAAACATTGAAAAATAAATTTTTACTTTTGTTTAAATTAAGAAAACAACAGGTAATATTAATAAAAACATTTATTTAAAAATTCTACAATGCTTTGTTTTATAATCAAAACCCAAACAAATACCAATATTAGACGCAATAAGATTTACCTTATAACCAACAAAATCGCTGTACTCTCTACAACTGCACGCGTCTTTCGCGAGTGATTGTTGACATTCCCAGAAGTTAAACAATGAGCAACATTTTTGTTCCAACGAATAATTCGCATTTTGAACAATCAATTTCCATTTTTTGGTGACTTGTTGTCCACAAATGATAAATTCTTTGCTCTCATGAATTCTAATCATGCATTTTAACGCATGCATTGATGGATTTAATGACGAATCTTCACTATTTTTGGCGCATATACTATTAATTGCTATCATTATTAATAAATAGTATATGAAAATATATTTTAGGGAAAACATTCATAAAGTAAACAATTGGTGATGGAAGTGAAAAATAGTTTAATGACTTGTTTGTGCTTTATATTTATTGATTTTTGAACAATTGATAGTTCAAACCATTTGCCCGTTTGTGTGGTTTAGATTTCCTGTTATTATTTTGTTAGTTTTTGTTTCAACTTTTATGTAACAAATTTTAGCCCTAATAAGTTCAAATAACAAATATTTTTCATTTGTTTTATTTAGTATTTACTGTCTATTAAATCCAGTTTCACCTTTTTTATTATGATATTAATTTATGCATTTCATTACAAATAATTGTTGTACAAATTAGATTTTAGACAAATAAAAATAAAAAATTATTGATATAGAAATATTAACTAAAACAAAATTTTTAAATTTTTAGCCTAATTTTGAAGAAAAGATGATAAATTTTTAAACACAATAATATATGATTTAAATGCTTACTTATAATTTTTCTGAAGCAAAACGTTTTTAATCAAAAAATATTCTTGATTTATTTGAAACGTTTCGATAGCTTTAAATGTGTTCAGACAACGAAAATACAAAACAATAATATTTTAATAATATGAACTTTTTTTAATTCGATAAATAAGATAACCTGTTTAAATAAATATTTATTTACCCTAAATTCGTGCGGATAGTCCGCCCCAGCGTATTGTCCGCATCTCAACAAAAATATAAAACGACAGAAAAATTAACAGATAGTCCGCAACCATCGTATAGTCCGCATATTGTAAACACAAATATTGTTAGCTAAAATTGGTACTTATACGTATCTTCCAAATTCAGATATCGAAGTTGTTGAAAAGATGGGGAGTTTCCTCAAACACTTTTCGATATTTTTAAAGCATTTAAAGAGGAATCTGATGAATAATTTGTTTTACGTTCACAAACTTTTTTTTAATAATCTATTGAAAATAAAGTTTTTCATTTTGATAATAAATTTTGTCAGATTGTCCGCCACCACTGTATAGTCCGCACCTCGTATTTTTAGATTATTTTAAGACTTTTATTCAGATTGTCCGTGGACTATCCACACGAATTTAGGGTATAAGTAAATGAAAAATTTTATTAAAAGTAACAAATAATACTAAAACCTTTTAAAAAATATTAAATTTCTAGGTGTCACGTTTGGTGAAGTGTGACCAGTAAAAGTTGAGATGTGAAGCCACAAATAGTTATATGTATAAAATATCTCTAGATATATAATCTAATCAAACATTAGAGCTTATGACATATTATAATCATAATGGTTTATTAATTTTAAATTTTAATAAATTACATCGTTTAAGTTTACTTTGATTATTCACTTATTCTAATGATTTATTAATTTAACTATTAAATAAAAAAGTAAAAAACATTTGCAAGTAATAAGACATATGAGACATAAGCGTATATTGAGTCGGAAGAGGAAACATCCAGTAATGGTTTAGTGCCACACTTATCCAATTTTAACCGATAACTAAAACAATGTTCCTCAAAATGGTGAATACTATCAATTAAATAGTTTCCCAGTTGTTTGTTCTCTTGAACATTGCATTTATCTTTCGCAAAGATGTGCTGACACTCGATGAGCTCAAACCCATCGCAACATTCATTTTGCTTTGTTTTATTTGCGCGTTCATTACTTACATCATTTAATGAGTGATGGCTCAGTTTTTGGCCCAAACATTGTATAATATAATTATTATCATTTTCAAATTTGATCAAACACTGATGTATTATTTCTTCGTTTTTGTTAGACCAACAAAAAACAAAGCAAAAACTAATCAAAATAATTTTGATTTTTATTGGGCTATACATTTTCTTGTGATGTATATTACAAAACCATTATTTTATTTACTCTAATAAATAGTTTGTATTTTAATGTTATACGATAGAATAATTACAAACAAGAAATCCTTTTACAGTAATATTTTATGACTAATAGTCATTGCCTATACTATAGCTGCTCTACAAAAACTTTGCTGTAAATGTTAAATTTCCTGCTAATTATTATTTATTAATCATTGTTTTTCCAAGAAAATAATATTTCTACTATAATTAAATAACATGGTTATTAAATTATTATTAAAAGTATTAAATTTAGTTAATAGTATATATTATAGGATATTAAAATAAATTAAAAAGAATGTTAAGGATAAATTTTCAAAATATTTGAGTAAAATTATGAATTCACAGTAAATTTAAGATGACATTTCAAAGTGCTATTAACATTAAAACTATTATCTCTAATAAAAATAATTTCAATTTCTAGTAACTATACTATTATTCCTATAATATTGTTGTTAAAATAATAAGTTATACTGTAATAGTATAGAATAGACTTTCCAGTTTTTAATATTTTCAGGCCCGAGCCCGACTGAAGCCCGATTGTTTGCTGTTAGGCCCGACCCGAGCCCGATTTTTTGACATTTAAAGCCCGACCCGGCCCGGCCCGTCACAAAGTGTCGGGGGCCCGACAAATACTATATATGATAATATTTTATTTATTTAAAAACCTATTATTAAATTCTTCATTAGATTTAAATAAGCTTGTTTTATATGTTGTACATATTAGCATAAATATTAGCATATTTCCAAATTCTTTTAACATAATATATATAAGATAATAATATTTCTTTATTATAAAGTAAAAGCCCGGCCCGGCCCGAAATTTTTAAAATATGGCCCGAACCCGGCCCGGCCCGACAAGATGTGTCGGGGGCCCGCGGGGGCCCGACAAATCGGGGGCCCGCTGGAAAGTCTAATTTATTGAAAGCCTTAACGTATTTTTATCGACTATAATATAGCCCGCACCCTATGTATAGCCTAGAGATGATAATTAAAAGGAAAGTAAAATATTCTATGTTTAGTTATCATTAGACTTTAGATATTTTGTTGCAATATTGTTAGGAAAAATAAAGTTTTATAAATTTAACTTAACAAACTAAAGCTCACAACTTTTGATGAATTTTAGTTTTTGTTTTAATGAGATAAGCTTCAACTTATTTAAGAATAATGTGCAAACTTATGCTTATACTTTAGAGTAATTTTAGTTTTTTAAATTTATTCAGTTATTAATTGTTTAATTCTTTTATAGAAAGAATAAAATGGATTTTAGTTTATTTACATATAATTTATTTATAGCTTTTGTTTATAACTAAGGCTGCAAAAATCGTTAGAAATAAAGGATCAAATCGTTAGAAAAATCGTTAAAATTTTAGAAAAATCATGATTAAATTAGATTTAGATGACAATATTTTGATTTTCGTATTTAAGACTTTTAATAAAAGGTTTATTGTAATATTTTCCCAAAAAAACCCATAAAAACACACCCACTACCAAAACTCGTCGGATTTACACAACAATTTATTTAGATTAACATTAAACGTCAAATTTTCAATAAAAATTGCAATCGTTTAAAATAAATTAAAATCGT
Source organism: Phthiracarus crinitus (assembly GCA_034698025.1). Taxonomy (NCBI): domain Eukaryota; kingdom Metazoa; phylum Arthropoda; class Arachnida; order Sarcoptiformes; family Phthiracaridae; genus Phthiracarus; species Phthiracarus crinitus. The sequence continues at coordinate 7,450 of JAQGAW010000309.1, forward strand.
TAGAAACAAAAATTAAATTTATCTTTTATAAGTTAATTTAGTTATGTTTAATCTATATTTTTTATTCACATGCGTTTTTGATTTGTTTTAAAGAATCGTTAATTAACGATTTTGCGGCCCTATTCATAACATTAGAATAGTTATAAACTTTAATATTTTAGACAAAAACATTCTCTGATCATAATTCTATTATAAACCATATTAATTAGACTTTTAATGACCAAAACCCTAATAATTATTTTAAACTCTTATTGTAAAAAATGTTTTTAATTACGGTAGTAATTTGTTGCTTATAAAAAATTTTAAAAACTTATAACAATAACTTTTCGTAAATTAGTTAATCTCGCGAACGTTTATCACATTTAATCAAATAACCGTTAAAAATTAGATTTACTTCAAAATTGTCCTTTAATTAATCTTTAAATTTAAATTTGTTCCTAAATTTTTGAGTGCAGCAAAAAAAAATGTCAGGTTTTGACAAATTAAGATTCATTGGTTCACAACAGTTGGATGAATTCGTGTGCAATATATGTAAGTGTGTTTGCAATAATCCAATGGACACATCGTGTTGTCGACGAACATTCTGTGCTGATTGTATCAAAATATGGCTCACAACTAACAAAACGTGTCCATTCGATAGAAGTAAACTAACCATCGATGGTTTACAACATCCCTCGAGATCTACTATTAATATGTTGAATAGTTTGATAATTAGTTGTGGTTATAAAGACAAGGGATGTGAACAGACTATCAGTTTAGAGCAGTTATCGAAACACGAGAAAACCTGTGAATACAATCCCCAATCTGTTTGCACGAAATGTAACGAAAATATGAATGTTAAACACGACTGTGTCAACACTTTGTTGATAAAGATTCAAAATAAGATTCAAAGAATTATCAGAAATCGACGCAGAAAATGCAAAAAACTTGGAAATAAAACTAAAAGTATTATCCAACCATTTAAAACAATCGAAAGAAATTAATACATTATTAAATGAAAGAATTAACAAAACCGATGAAAATCAATCTAATATGCGAAATACATTAATGAAAATCAAGAGCAATATTACAAACTTTTCAAATATATTTGATGAACAATTTGATGCAATCTATATAAGAAATAGTAATGAAACTGTGAGCCACCAAATTGAACTAAATTTTTCATTTCAGCACAGATTTAAGAATATTAAAAACCTGTCTGACATGAACCGCATGAGGAGTGCAGTGTGTTATGCGTATGGCTTTTATTGGCAAATGGAGATTCGATTGTATACCAATGATAGCGATACAGAGTTTTTAAGCGTTTATTTGAATTGCAATAACAGTAAATTTGATGAATGGTCAATGAGATGCGCCGTTGAATTCAAAATCATTTCGTTTGATAACGAACAGGAAGACTATAAGAAAATACCTAATGCTAATTATTCTCAAGATTTTGATTTGTGGGGATTTGAAGAGTTTATGCTTTGGTCAGATGTTTTAGAGCCAGAGAATCAGTACGTAAAAGATAATGCGATTCTATTAGAAGCGGTCATTACTCAGACACAGTGACATTGATAATAATATTCTAATAAAAATTCCAGTTATAATTTGTTATTATAAATAATAAATCAATGATATATAAATACTGCAATTTAAAATTGTTGTTATCACAAATAATAAATTAAACATTTAATATTTCTTTAATTTATTGAAACCCTTAACGTATTTTTAGCGACTAGAATATAGCCCGCACTATAGAAGATTATTAAAAGGAAAAATTCTATGTTTAGTCTTCATTAGACTTTAGATATTTTGTAGGAATATTGTTAGGAAAAATAAAGTTTCATAAATTTATAAAACCTTAGCGGTGCTAATATTTTTAAATTTCAAAATTTTTATGTTAGTTCAATATTATCGAACATGTTGGCACCTTTTTAACGTCCTTTTGGCTTAACTATCTTTTTCCTCAGCAATATTACGAGACCAATAAATTTTATTCAATTCTGACCTATTATTAAAATATTATATTTGTTGCAAACAAATTTTGGATTTAAGAAAATATTTAAAATCAAAATACAGATAAATATAATCATTAACTAAATAAATTCTTTTTCCATTTTATTTTAAATCAATTTAGTAAATCGCTTACTCGCGGATCAATTTGTTTAAAATAAACACATATATTTCGTTTAAATCGAAAATCTTAAATCTTTTTTTAAAAAATATTGGGACAACAACTGAGTTTCGTAAAAAAAAGGTTTACTCATTCTGTCAAACAGTGATACAACAAACGCGAACAATACTATAAATTTGGTATTTTATTTCTGCTTTTAAAATTATTAGACATTAACTTACGATCATCTCTTAAATCCGTGACACTAGTGATAACTTATTTCGTAAATCCCCTTAAAAAGTATCTATTTTCGAACGAAGATTTTTATTGTTATCCCAAAACCAAATAAATATACGATAAAAACAAATATAGAAAAACAAGTTTTATTCATTATATTTTAGTTTAATTTTAAAATTTTATAATTAAATCGTATAAAACACACATTTATATATCAATCACACAACTCTGATATATAAATAATAAATAACCGAGAAATTTATTAACATTAAAAAATTATTTAATAGATTAACTACTTTTGGCATATTTAAAAAAAACTAACTAATAATCAAACAACTAATAAATTCATATAAATTGTATTAATGCGCGGCGAAAAAAGTTTGTTGATATCAAATATAATGAGCAGTAATAAAAAAATAAATATATATAAATACGAATTATGGCATAACAACGAACGCTTAAAAAACAAACTTTTTTCCGCGCGAACTAAACATTTTTCGTATCTTTCGTTTTCATCCATATTTGCGCGTCGATGTGCTTATTCGCCGGTATATGAGAGAGCGGACACTTATCGCCTAAACTGCAAGACGTTGTCCGCCAATAATAACACTCTCCCTTATTGTCTGCCGGTTGTTTGGGACGCGAAAACTTGAGCTCCGTTTGGTCATTAGTGGGCGCGAAATACAGACGCAATGGCACTGACGATCCCTTACGCACATAACTGATGTCATTAACGACGCTTCCCTGTAATTGTGCGATCGCTTGTACCGGCGATAATGGATTGTCATAATAAACCCAAACACTGCTCTTCGAATTTTTTACAGGTTCAATGCCTTTCAGTTTACCGAACTTCGCGAACTTTTTCTGCAACGTTTTCTTATTCTCTGGGTTCACGTTTTCCACACGCAAACCATTATAATTCCAGATATTCGTCGGCTTTAATAAAGTGCTAATCTTTGGCGCAATTGTTATCTTCGTTTCGACGCTTTGCGCCCAATCTCTGGCTTTATCCGAATACCGATCGCCACACTCGACAGAGTGCGGACCGAAACCATTCTCCAATTTATTAATATTCATAAACTTGAACGAGTTATCGCTATTAAGTGGCATATTGTTCACTATAATATTATTCATGTCCAGATTTTCTTCGTTATGATTATCATTATGATTATTATAGAACGAAAAGTGACCGATCGATACATTGGCCGACAATAACGCGTCAATCGCTTCCCGAATACTATTCGAATACTTGGCAGCGTTTTCGGCCGTTCGCTTATCGAATCCAATATCGATGAGCGCAGTACATCTTAATTCGATTAATTGCGTCTTTGTTTCGCCACAATCGGGATTCAAATCTAATAAATTGGTAAATATTTGCTCGGCTTTGGTGTACTGTCTGAGACCCATCAACGCTCGACCCTTTCGGAAGTGAGCCTTTTCGATGTCCGATCGCAGATCAATGGCCGCTTCGGCGTCAGCCAACGCCAAGTGATATAATTCGGTCTTCTCGTAACAATAAGCCCGATTTAAATAGTATCGATAGTCGAACGGATACAACTCAATAGCTTTGGTGAAGCTCTCGATAGCCATGTAATAGTCTCCGGACTGCGCTTTCGCGTTACCGTCAGCGCCCAAACTCAATGCTTTACTTTTAAACATTCCTATACGTATTGGTGAGCAGAGTTTGTTTCAGATAATAATTATAGTAAATTGATTTAAACACGTTTTTTTTCGTTTTTCAAAATCGCACGCAACGAACGCACACTCAAACAACTAACGCTGCGATTTATTAATAGATTAAATTTTTGTTGTTATTATCCAGAAATAAATTAGTTATCAAACGATACTGTTTTTCTTTATTACTAAATATCGATTTTGATTTTAATAAGCAAACACTTAAATCTAAATCTATATAATTATACAGACATATGTTAATAGAGAGAGAAAACGCGTATTTATTAATCATAACCAAAAAATAACTTACTGTTATTTAATATTATTTTTGCTGTGGAAGTAATTCAACACTTTTTTATATATATATCAATATTAAGAGATATTTTCAATTAAATCGATATTTCGTTTTTATTAATTATAGTATATTTTATGAACTGTTAAAATTATCTTATAAATTATGTATTTCAATCAAAATTGTCATTGAATTTCGAAAGTTTTCTTATTTTATAATACGATTCGCTTTTCCTAAACATTAAAAAATATTTAACTAATAAAGAGAATTATGAACTTTTAATTTGAATAATACGATAACACATTACTACTGATTATATTATTGCGAACCAATCGCTTAAACGAACAATGTTTGTCCGAACGTGTTAAGCATTTCACTACAATAGAGTAATATGAATATGAATATCTCATTACGGCATTCAGTTTTTTTCAAAATACTTATTCATTTAACACGCTTTACAGTTCATTATGTATGCTTAGTTTTATACGCATTTTATACTAGTGTAATGAACTTGACGGTGGAAAAACACTTTCGACGCGCTATTATCGAATAGAGTTGGCTATTAATGTTTTCCTATAGTGTGTGTGCATATAATTGATACCTATTGTTAATTTTATGATTACTGAAAACATTTCTTTGACACATCTGTTTGTTTAGTCGTTAGTTTAAGGGCATGTGTTCACGTAATACCCGTTCATTTCGAGGCGAAGTTTTTGAACTGCGTTTGCATATTGTTTTGAATTGAGTTTCTAATTGTTTTGTTTTGCGAACAATAGATAATTAGCTGAAATAATACGAGTTAATACACGCATTTGGTTAGTCATCAAACGTAAACAGGGAAACAAATTTTTGCGTAAGTTTTTTAAAAACATTACTTTTGTGATGTCATTAAAGTAACTGAAAACATGTACTTTTGTATATCCGAGTGATTTATTTTGTAAGTGAGAAACAGCGCTAAATTTATTTTTATTATGCAAACATTTATTTATTTCTTAAATATCTTTAAAGTAAACCATAAATCATAAGTTTTACAGTAAATCATCAGGAATTTAAATAACATGTAAATTTTTCGAAAATTAAAAAGAAATCTAACGAATAAGTGCGCTATTGTTTAAATTTTTTGTTTTTTTTAAAAATTAATCTCAATTACTATTGAAAATCAATTACAGAAGAATTGCGCGAAATTATTTTTTAAAAACTAAATTACAGAAAAAGTTTGTTTTCGACGCATTATATAACAAATAACATTAAAAAAACAAAAAAAACGTTAATCGAAATGCAATCGCTATTTTTATTACGAATAAATTATATTAATATAATGATTACAATAAAATTATAATATTAATATTATTAATAATGAGTAAAGTGTATAATCTTCAATGTCGCCATTGAACTACAAATCAATTAAATAAATAATGCATTGTCAAACACACACTCTCTTCACTTAAAAAAATTGTAATATACGTTATAGTAATATAGTATGAATTAATTGACATAAAATAATAATAATAATAGCAATAGTGATAGTAATAGCTAATAAGAGACAGCAATCGCATAATCGCTTCAATGGCCTAATGAATGGGTAATGACGGGTCGCATCGATTGTGTAGTGATAATAGGATAGCTGACGAGCGGCGCTGAACTGCTTAGACTAACGCTTGTCGGAAGCGACATATTAGCGATTGACGACACGGGGAGACCAGTAATGGTTTGCGCTTGCATTCCAAGAGACGCGCTCACACCTACACCTAAGTCTGACGGTCGCTGTTGCGCCAACAATTCGTTGGAGAGCTGCGGCAGTGCGGACGCGAGTGACGGGCCTGCAGATGCCTGCGCATTACACTGTGCTGCTGTCGCTTTGCCCATTGTCCTGAGCTGAGCGTTTTGCTCTAATAGAAACTCATTAGTAGCCATTAGATCTGCCACCTGTTTCTTAAGCTCATCGATACGCCGCCGCAGAGCTGCGTTCTCTTCTTCGAGATAGCGAGCGCTGTACAACGAGGTCGGGGCGAGAGTCGCGGCCGCTTGCAGTGCAGCGTTGCTTGCGTTATACTCAAAATCGGCAGCAGCTAAACCCGCAGCCACACCAGCAATACCTCCTAATCCTAGATTTGTTCTCTCAGTGGCAAACCCACCAAAACTCGTGGCGTTGAATGCGTTTCCCGTGTCATACGCCCTACGCTTTGGTTCTGGAGGCGCGAAACTGTCATTAAACGCGTGATCATTGAACACATTGTGGATCGCGTTTCGACCGGAATGTGACTCAAATCTAGACGAATGGTGAATATGGTTATTACCTCTGGTTTCCATCTCATACTCGGTCTGCGAGACGTGTCGAAACTTGCATCTGCCCGGACCTCGTCTGCACTCGCCCTTCAGGTTGTCCTTACAAACCGGAACATTAGCCGCAGCCATCTCTGACGCCTTATTGGCCGCCATTTTGTCCAACACGTGCTGCGGAAGCTTAGCGGTCGAGCGATACACCTCTTCCTCCTGTTTAGTGCAGTGAAGGAAACGGCAGTTCTGTCGACGACACTCACGATTCTGGTAGTCATGACAGAAGATGTACTCAATCTTTTTGCCCAACTCTTCGGCCTCTGACGGGTCCGGATGTCTGAATCGGCATGTGTTGCCTCTGCGGCACACGTTTCGCAGAAAGTCTCGACACACGTCTCCGATTCCGTCACCGTTTGACGAACCGTCGTCTGCGTTCAGTGAGTCCTCGTTCTTGATTGGCAAGTCGTTCATCATATTGAACCAAATGGTTAAGTGTCCAGTTTGTGGTGGTTTGTCCACACCTAAAAACAATGCCAAAATGGATGCCAAGTCAATACACTTACCGATACGTCAATTACGTCCGTATTTTTATTTATAAACAAATAGTAAATAATACGTTATTTGGAATGTAATCACAAGTGTTAGCACTGTTAGCATAACACACACACACATACATGCAGTCATAACAACACATGTGTTTATCATATCGTTATGTAATTTTGGTTGAAAACTTTTCAACTCTTACTAAACAAAACGTTTCGAAAAAGCATTTCATTTCAAATGTAATATCCGTTGTGTGTTATTATAGTGATATCAAATAGTTGTTCATTTCGTTGAATTGAATTGAGAAACGGTTTTTAATTATAATGAGTGAACAAACATCGACCGTTAAAATCGATGCATACGATCACCACATTCGCGATATTGTGTGTACGACTCGGAAGAAGTACCGCAGCGGTGGACGACAAACAGCTGTGAAGGTATACACGATTTCGCACGAATCGAAATACCTTCTCATACATAATGTTCCCGATATTAACGACGATATAACGCCTGAGTTAACCAAACTGTGCGAACGATTCGGCGAAATTGAATGCTTAAAGTTAGCCGATTATCCGATTAGCGAACAGTTTAGTAAAGTTTATTTGGTTAAGTATTCGGTGTTTGGTAACGCAGTTATCGCCAAAAAACAAATGGATGATTACAACTTTATGGGTGCTATTCTTCACGTGTGTTACGCGCCTGAGTTGGAGACCATTGAAGACACGCGAAACAAGTTTAATGAAAGGAATCGGTTTGTAGCGCAACAGTTGGCCGACATTTACGACAAAAATCAGTAAATGTTTCGCTAATATTAAACTAAGTCTTAATATGAATTTTTGAATTTTATTATTTTGAAAATTTCAATATTTATAAATTGAAATAATATTTAAATACTATGACAAAATTTATTCATTTATTATTAAATAAGTAAGAACTGATTAAAACTGAAATTTTTATTTGAGTGTTAATTTGGTTGCTTTCTAATGATCGCTTCTAATAGAATCGCATTATCTTTTACGTACTTCTTTACGACATCTGACCACAGCATAAACTTTTTAAATCCCCACGAATCCCATGTATTTGATTCTTGCGAATAATCAAAATCACCATGCATTGTATATTTGTTGCGTCCCATAGGATACGGAATGATACTGATATCAACGATAGCGTCATATTTCCATTCTTTTAATTATCTGTTTTTGCAATCCAAATAAACACTTAGAAACTCTGTTTTGCAACTATCGCTGGAATAAAACTCAACCTCCAATTGCCAATAAAATCCATTCGCATAATACACTCCACTCTTAGCAGACTTCATATTACGTAAGTTACTAATAATAGTAAATCTGTGCTGAAATGAAATTTCAACATTTACTTCATCGCGTGCCGATTGTTCTTTGAGTCTAAATTCCAAACATTGAATCTTTTGCAACAAAGTTGATACTAAGTGTTGATACATAATGTCGTCATTGAAATGTTCATCACTGATATTTTCGTTACATTTTGCGCAAATAATTTGTAGATTGTATTCACAAGTTTTCTCGTGTTTCGATAACTGCTCTAAACTGGGATGTTCTGCTTTATACCGGCAGTATTGTTGTAAAAAAATTCGAGTAAAAGTTTTTTATTAATTGCATTATATGTAGAATAAACGCTGTATTGTTGGTGTTCTACAAGAATTTAATAATAGGAAAAATCCTTATATAATACAGTAATAGCTCTTTACTATAACTTACTTTTACTAAATTTTATAGCCAAAACGCTTATAAATATTTAATATATTTACGATACGTTAGCTTAGTTAAGTTGAGTTTAGTTTAGTTTAGGTTAAGTTAGGTTAGGTTAGGTTAGGTTAGGTTAGGTTAGGTATGGTTAAGTGTGGTTAGGTGTGGTTAGGAATGGTTAGGTGTGGTTAGGTGTGGTTAGGTATGGTTAGATTAGGTGTGGTTATGTATGGTTAGGTGTGGTTAGGTTAGGTTAGCTTAAGTATTATTAGGTAATGTTATTTATGGTTAGATATGGTTAAGTATAGTTAGGTGTGTTTAAGTTTGTTTAGGCATGGTTAGATTATGTTATGTTTAGTTATGTTTGGTTAGTTTAATTGTTTTGGGCTTTTATTATTCATTAAGAATTGTTTGTTTCTCTATTTGTTAAAATTTTAATTATATAACTTGGTTTTACTGAAACTGAAACTTTTAATCTGTTTTATATTGATGCGCGATTTCAACAATAATTAGTTATGATACTGCTCAACAGTTTTTTAAACAATATTAAATTTTTTGCAACAATACTGCCGGTATAAAGCAGAACCACCCTAAACTGATAGTCTGTTCACATCCCTTGTCTTTAAAACCACAACTAATGATCAAACTATTCAACATATTAACAACAGATCTCGAGGGAAGTTGTAAACCATTGATGGTTAGTAAGCTTCGATCAAATGGACACGTATTGTTAGTTATGAGCGATAGTTTGATACAATCAGCACAGAATGTTCGTCGACAACAAGATGTGTCCATTGGATTATTCCAAACACTCTTACATATACCGCACTCGAATTCATCCAATGATTGTGAACCAATGAATCGCGATTTATCAAAACCTGACATTTTTTGCTGAACTTAAAAATTTAGGAACAAATTTAAAATTAAAGATTAATTTAAGGACAATTTTGAAGTAAATCTAATTTTTAACGGTTTTTCGATTAAATGTGATACACGTTCGCGATATTAACTCTTATTGTTATCACTTACGAAATAAGTTTTAAAATTTTTTATAAGCAATAATTGAACATTAATTAAACCATATTTTATAATAAGAGTTTAAAGCATAGTTACACTTCGGTCGGAAGCTCTAGGGAGAGGTCAGATTCTGGAAATCTCAATTTTTAAAGGGAGGTTCATAAACTCATCGGATTTAAACGACAATGATTTGGCCTTCGGACCAAAATTTTTTTTCCAAATTTTTTCCCCGACAAAAGCCTAAACCACGCCCCCTCGAAAAACTCAACGAATTTAAACGATAATTTTTTAAAATTCTGTCCAAAAATTAAAGATGTCACAAAAACTCATCGGTTTTGATGCACAAATTTTTTTAACATTTGACCAAAAATTTTTCAAAATTTTCAATTTTTTTCGTTCTTGAATTTTCCCAATTTTGGGTGGGGATGGTCGGATTTTCCAAATTTCTAGGGGTTCAACCCTGGGCTTGCACCCCCCTTGTGTAACTATGGTTTAAAGTAATTATTAGGGTTTGGTCATTACAAGTCTAATTAATATGGTTTGTGGCGCAACAGTTGGCTAACATTTACAAGTTAAATCATTATTTTTTTCGATTATAATATATTAAACAAACTTTATATTTTATTTTTATTATTTTGAAAATATTAATATTTTTAAATTGCAATATTATTTAAATACAATCACAAAATTTATTCATTTATTATAATAAGTACGAACTGATTAAAACTGAAATTTTTATTTGAGCGTTAATTTGGTTGCCTTTTAACGACCGCTTCTATTAGAATCGCATTATCTTTTACGTACTGATTCTCCTTCTTTAAGACATCTGACCAAAGCATAAACTGTTCAAATCCCAACGAATTCCATGTATCTATATATTCCGAATAATTAAATTCATTTTGTAATGTATAAATTTCATGTTCGATATCAAAAGGAATGATAGTGATATCAATGGTGGCGTCATATGACCATTCATCTAATTTACTGTTTTTGCACTTCAAATAAACGCTTAAAAACTTTGCTTTGGTATCATTGGTATACAATTTGGCTAACAGTCGCCAATAAAATCCATTCGTATAATACACTCCACTCTTCTCAGCACGTTTCACGTTTCGTAAGTTACTAATGTTCGTAAATCTGTGCTGAAATGAAATTTCAACATTTTCTGCATAGCGTGCCGATAATTCTTTGAGTCTTAATTCCAAATTTTGATTCTCTATTAACAAAGTGTTGACACATTCGTGTTTATCACTGATATTTTCGTTACATTTCGTGCAAATAATTTGTGGATTGTATTTACAAGTATTTTCGTGTTTCGATAACTGCTCTAAACTGATAGTCTGTTCACATCCCTTGTCTTTATAATCACAACTAAGTAAATTCCTGTAAAGAAAAGAATATTAAAATGTGTTCTTATTTAAAATATTAGCTTTTATTATTTTATTAATCGCTTTTGCAGTAAATAACTCAATTGCTAGTTGAAAACATAAACCGAAAATGCCAGTAATTACTCTTTTTAATATTTATTTTATTATTTATAACTCTTAAACAATTAAAAGTAACTATTAAGCACTCATTTTAACAAAAAATAAGAACTAAACTTAATAAATCATGTACTAGTAGTACCCGTTCATGTCATTAAAAATAATATAGTATATTATAAACATAATTATATTACATTTTAAATTAATAATAAATTAATTTAAGCTAAAAAATTGCTTAAAACTATATAAATATTATATATTGCAATATAAATGTGTATTAAAGGCTAAAGAATTCTTACGTAAAAAATACAAATAAATAAGCAAAATATTAATTTAAACCTTTTCTCAATATGGTGGTCCTAAAAAGGACCGTTTTGAAGTAAAGATCTTATACATTACAATGATTTTTTATACGTTTCGACTTCATTTTTTCGACATACTTGGCAAATTGGACAAAACCATTGATAAGTCGATAACTATATTTAGTTTAAATTTTAGTTTAAGTGAATATATATTAGTGTTATTAAATACATACTTCCAAGCTTGATTTTCCCTTAATGTCGGGAACACAATCGGTGTGAAGCCACTGTTCACATGATGGTAAAGAGCAGCATATCCAACTTGCTTCAGGAATAATTTTATTGCACACTATACACTGTTCTTTATAATTAAATGAAATGGTTGAAACGTGTGGTGTTTCGAGTTTTAAATTTTGTAAACTGATGGTATTGTCATCAGTATATTCTGGATTAGGCGATGAAGTTGACTCATTTAAATTCAGAACGGCAGCTAAACGGCTTCCACGTTTCAATCGCTCGTCTTGAGCTTAATTAAAATATATATATATAATATATTATTTAAAATTTATACACAAGAATATATACATGGAACACGAGTTATTGTTGTTGTTAATAGTTGAGGAATTGGTTGCGGCTCTAAAACGTTAATTATGTGGTCAAGACAAACTGATTCCATAACAGATGTTGTTTGAGTTGTATTAAACTCCTTAAGTCTTAACACCACAGACTCAGATTCATCAAACCATCTCCAACCATTGTTGTTCCATGGTTTGGCTGGAGTTAATTTAGATTCCGGAATCGCATTAACATTGAGTGGAAAAATTCCAGTGGTACTAAAACCGTTTTTAAGCCAAGTTGATTTAATGTGTGCACATGTTTCTTCCAAAAGCATGGGAAAATGTGTGTTGGGAACAGAACAATTGTGCGACTGATTCCAATTGTTTATTACATTAAACCAACAAGTTTTGAGTGGACCAAAAAAAGAAACGTCAAGAGCTAGAAAATTATATATGTAAGTTATATAAGTAAAACTTCAACATTATTTATTACGTTGTAATATATGTGTGCTATGCGATGGTAATTTAATTAACGTTATGTTTAAACGTGTTGCCACCTCAACAACATTAACATTTGTGTGGGTTGAGTGTCCGTCAAATATTAGAAAAAGTGGGCCATTATAATTTTGTGGTTTCAATTTGTTTGCTTCGGGGTAAAAAACGTTTTCTATCCAATTTGCAAACACTTCTTTCGTCATCCATCCATTGTCAGTTTGTGCATATTTTGCGCCGTCCCATAACATCCACTTTGGATTTTGTCTTTTTCCTTTATAAACAATGAGTGGTGGTATCATATGGCCAAAAGCATTGCCACAAAAATGCACTGTAATATATTTGTAACCATCTGTAGGTACAGTTTGAAACAATGCTTTAATTCCTCGCGGAGCAATCAAACAACCTTCTTTCGGTGTTAAACAAAAACCAGCCTCGTCACAATTGAAGATTACATCGCCTGGTATAGCGGATGTAAACAGAGGGGTTAACAAGCCATAAAAATCATTGAGATTGTCGCGGTTCATTGATTCCAAACGATGAATTGACAAATTTTTCACAATTCGCTTTGACAATTCTTGATGATTAGCAAGGAATCGACTAACCCATGAGTTAGATGGACCCACATTACAGTTTTTCTTTATCATAAATTTTTCAACGAACCTATAAAACAATTATTTTTACATGTATTACAATTTTTAATTAATAAAACAAATATTACTCTCGAAGTGTTTTGGGACTGAAACCAAATCCGCCTTTAGCCATAACCTCAACAAATCGTACTAATTGGAGGTCTTCAGCCTCTGTTAATAGAGGTCTTTGTCCAACAACTGCATCTTTTTGGACTTGACCTTTCAGTCTCCGCCAAAGTGCAGTATTATCGACACCATGTGTCCGTGCTATTTCCGAGACATTTATTGGACCCAGCTTAGCTGAGTCCTCTGCCTCTTTAATTGCAGCTGTCATTGCTGCACTTTCAACGCGATAATTTTTGCGTTGATAGACTTTAACTTTTTTCTAATATAATATATGTTATAATTAAATAACCGAAGAATAATATTAAAGTAATTTTTTTATTTAATTTATGCAAAATATGGTTATGTCGGGCTTTGTTAGGTTGTCAGGCTATGTCGGGGTATGTTAGGGTATGTCGGGCTATGTTGGGGTATGTTAGGGTATGTCGGGCTATGTTGGGGTATGTTAGGCTATGTTGGGGTATGTTAGGATATGTCGGGCTATGTTGGGGTATATTTGGTTAAAATAAAATATTTTAAAATGAATAGTATTTCAATATAAAACTAATAAATATTTACTTAAACAAAAATATATTTTAAAATGATTTCAATTTATTTGAAGGGTTGTCTCAGTTTGAAAAATTTGTTCTCATAGAACAGCTTTAATAAATAATGAATTCTACTAAAATTCGAATTTTAAATTACATAAACTGATTTTTATTTTCATTAACCCGAGAATCGGGTTCACACTAACACTCTTATATAATTAATTTATAAATAAAAAACTGAAATAATTGCATGTTTTTGAGTATAAATATTTTTTGTATTTAAGATTAGCGCTAAAAAAGTCAAAAAATATATAAACTGAATTATAAGTGTTAGGTTTATAAATAATTGATGCGATAATTATCATACAATACCATAAAAATAAGATTTCTGGTCAAAATACAATCTCAATTTAAATAGTAAACGCACTGTTAAACAATTTTTTATCACAATTAATAAACCCTTGTTTTAATTTAATTAAATATAAAAATTTATACGTAATAATAATGAGTAAAAGCAAGCAATTAATTAAGCGATTAATTATTATATGTGTTTGAAAGCGTTTTTCGCGCAATTATTATATATAATAACCGAAAAAATTAAATAAATTATGCTAATAGTTATTTTTATTTTATATTTTTACGCGATTTTTACATTTATTTACCTTTAATTTAATGTTTTACTGGCATTTTCCCAATTTTATTATTGAAAATAGAAACACATACCTGTTTTTGCATAAATTAATCATTAATTTATAATTAAATTTGAATATACCGGTTCCTTAGGCATTACCACAACCAAACCGCGTCCTCCTTTAATCTAAAAAATCGATTTTTATTCGGGAAAAATAGTTTAATTAAGCAATTAATTAATATTTATTAGAGAAATGTTTTATTTATTGCAATGAAATACAACAACAACAACACATTGACCGCCAATTACCATATATGGTAATAGATCTTAAGTTGTCTTAAGAAAAGTTTTATTAATGAATTTTCTTAATGAAACGTAAGAAAGTTATGTATTATTTGAACGTATGTTATGTTTAATACGGTATATAATTGTTTAACTCTCGTGCTTTGCTTAAAGAGATTTTGCTTAAAGCAAAAATTCCTATAATTTGTGGATTGTATTCACAAGTTTTCTCGTGTTTCGATAACTGCTCTAAACTGATAGTCTGTTCACATCCCTTGTCTTTAAAACCACAACTAATGATCAAACCATTTAACATATTAACAACAGATCTCGAGGGATGTTGTAAACCATCGATGGTTAGTACACTTCTATCGAATGGACACGTATTGTTATTTGCGAGCCATAGTTTGATACAATCGGCACAGAATGTTCGTCTACAACACGATGTGTCCATTGGATTATTCCAAACACACTTACATATACCGCACACGAATTCATCTACTGATTGTAAATCACTGAATCTTAATTTGTCAAAACCTGACATTTTTTGCCGCACTTAAAAATTTAGGAACAAATTTAAATTTAAAGCGTAATTAAAAAACTATTGAAACGTTCTTTCGTTAAACTAATTTTTTTAACGGTTATTCGATTAATTGTTATACACGTTCCCGATATTAACTCTTATTGTAATCACATACGAAATAAGTTTTTAAATGTTTTATAAGCAACAAAACATTAATTAAAAACATATTTTACAATGCTTTCGCAAACAGAGAATATTTACGCATTGATGACAAAGTTTATGCGTAAATCGTCATTATTTGATTAATAAGAGAACTCAATAATATAACATAAGAGTAGAGTGAGTGAGAAATAGTGAGTTAGTTTGTGGTTAAATGAGAAGAATAATAATAATAAATAATTTTTTCAAATATTTGATCGAATATGAAAATAAGTAAGAGATGTATTAATATTACTGCGAATTATTTTCCGTCACAACAATTTTGGTCAAACCAAATACCAAATAAATGATTAATTTTTATCTCTGGGATAACTAGTTTAATGTCATGGTTTGAGTATTAGTAAAGGAATAAAATAAGGATTCATTCGGTCGCATAACAACGCATCGCGAAACTAAACTTTTGCATAACAACTTAATATAAGCATAACATTTTATTACATATGCATTATCTACTTAATAAATATGAATGTGTGTGACATAAAAATGCAATAACTGTTGAAAATTTAATTGTATTTGCTTTTATTCGTGAAAATCAATTTCTCAGTTTGAGTGCTATTTATTTATTTGGAAATAGTTTTCAGTTATATGTAATATTTCGTAATTAATTATTCCTTATCTGTTGTTTTAAAATGATTTACATGATTGTTTTCGTATAGAATATGATTCAAATCTCAAGCTAACACTGCATCAACAATAATATCAATTTAGTTAAATACATGCGTAATCTTATTATACATTATTGTTACGCTAATAAACGCGCGATAAACAAAATTTAAGTAAATATAATTTTCAAAGTGGTTTAATCGTTTAAACATATAAATAAAATGTGTTCAAAATTTTATAGAAGAGATAGTTTTGATAGATTTGGTTATGATTTGTGCGAAGTTATCATAAGTTATTTACCGATTATTGATTGTTTTCATTTGCAATGCGTTTCAAAACAATTCAATGGTTTAATATTCAATAAACAATATAAACTTTATTTAACTGATCGGAAATATCGGATTAAACTTTCGAAAGATAATCAAAATTCAATGATTGTCATCAATAAAGAATGTAATTATTAAAGACGGGAAATTCAGGACTAAAAACACGTAATATTCAGGAAGGAAAAAGGAAAAAAAATGGAAATTCTGGATTATTCAGGAAAATAGATTTTTTATTTAACAATTATATAAAATTATTGTATTTAATAATCAAATGTTTTTCAATGTTTGATTCTAACAAATTAAATCTTTTATCGGTGAGAATATCTTTATAATGAGAGAAAGATCTTTCGACATCACACGATACCAAAGGGGCAAATGTTGTATTTAAACGAAATTCTAATGTATTATCTTTTGAAACGAATTATTTTAAACCTGGATTTTTCTCTTAACACTTGTTTAATTTTTCTAAGCAATAACCAGGTAAAAATTATTTTATTTCATCAATTATACCCAATTGTTCAGTTGTGGAAAGTGATGAACTTTCTAATTTTTCTATCAAATCAGGCAGTTTTCTAAATACATGGAGACTTAATAGTTGTTCTTTAAGTGAATATTTTTTAATTAATGATTTAGTTTTGATTATTGCTTGAGTCTTAGTATCTTTTAAATCATTAACAAAAATTAATATTTTATCAAAGTTGTCTAAATAATAAAACGCAGTATTCCGCCAACTTCCCCATCTAGTAATTACAGGAATCGGTGGTAGTCTTATATTGCAAAGTTCTTTGAAGCGTATTCTTCTTAGAGTTTGTTATCATTAATTATTTCTCTTATTTTTTCAATTTTTTGTTGATATAAATCTTCAATAAAGTTTTGTCGCAATGTTTTAACACTTGGCACATTAAATTTTGTGTATTTTTCTAAAAATTGTCTGAATTTCTCGTTATTAATTTTGTCAATAGGAATATTTGATGTTAACAACATTTCAGTTAAATCCATATTAAATTGTAGAGTTTCATTAAAAATTTTAACTGAATTATCAAATGAAGATGAAATTTTTGTTTGTTTTAATCCTAATTTCTTATTTTTCTTGTGCTTTTCTGAAGCAATGTGTTGGTTGTATTTATCTTTTCCATGTTTGTGATCAAAATTAACAAATGTATATAAACACAATGAACATCGAAGTTTAAAATCAATTATACAAAAATCTTTATCATTTCTCACAATATTTTTGATTTTAGTTTTGGCTCACTTGGTTTTGGCATAATTATAAAATTTGAATTAACAAAATTAAAATTAATGTAAATAATAACAAATTATAGACGCACTACTAATACTTTTAACGTTAGAAAACATTAATGGGTGACACTTTAGTTAAAACAGACATTCAGGGTTAACATAAACTTTCAGGAGTTACCACTAAAATTCAAGATTTTCAGGAACAACAAATGGGTCTTAAAATCCCTGTAATAATGTAATTTATGCACACATACGTTCGTTTTAGCAATAAATTTGCTCAGAAAAAAGAAGGATTTTCCTGAATTTCCCGTCTTTAATTATAATAAGAATGTGCACAAAAATTTAGTAATTCAATAATAATTATGAATACAATAATAATAATACTAGGGAACGGGTGTTCCCTGATTACAAATTATATGTTTGAAATGATGTTAGTGTGAGTATAGTGGCCACAATACTGACCAATAAGTTATATAATAATAGTTTATACATGGGTTAGAAATAGTTTAGAATTAGAAAACAAGGTAATAAATTTTAGGGTTAGAGCAGATGGGGTGACATTAATAGCTCTTTGTTAAACATCCTTTTTGGCAATAGTGGGAAATAGTATTGTTCAGGAATAGTTTGGAATATTGTGTACTGTAAGAAATGTTAGCGTCAGTATAAAACTAATTAATAAAAACCAATGGCATATTAACAAAAAAACTCGTAACATGTGTTCGCAGGCTTTTCAGTATTAATGTTCAAACATGCGGTCCATTACTATATAATTACTCAACTATTGAAGTAGAGATGAGCATTGGTTAGAAATTAAAGATTTTCTTTAACCTTCAACCTTAATTCTTACAAAAACTTTAACTTTAAACTTTAACGGTTAATAAGTTTTTAACTTTAGCTGCAACTTTATTAACCGTAGGGTTAACCGGTTAACCTATTTTTATGTTTTAAACATAAATTATTAAGTAAATTAGCTTTTAATCACTAAAATAATTATTTCTGATAGCAAACACTATCACTTAAACTCTTTAATTGATTGTTTTAAATGATTTTTCAACAGATTTATTTGCAAAATTTCTAATAGTTTATAAAGTAAAGGAAAATAAAATACAGGTTATTAATAAGTATTTAGTAAATAAAGTATTGTTTACATGTCAAAAAAGTTAACGGTTAACTTTTGTAATATTTTTAACTCTAAGTGTTAAAAACATTTAAACTTAAATTTGCATAAAACTGTCGTTAACTGTTAAAGTTGAAAGTTTACTGTTAAAACTGTTTATCTCTATATCGAAGCATTATTTCATATTATTTATCAAATGATATTTTAATGAAATTTTGTTTAAATTACTATATCTTATATTAATAATTAATTAAATAGATTAAAATGAATGTAATTTTATTAATATAAATTGTTTTAAACATTCAAATTAATTCGTATATATTTGGCGTTTTAATTGCGGTTTCCGTTCAAAATTTTCATGTTTCAAAAGGTGCGGTTCGGTTTGCAAACTCAAACCGCCACCAATTTAGTTAAAACAGATAATATCCATTTTTAATTATTCAATAAAAATAATTTATTTCAGACTTAGATTACAACCAAAATTTCATAAAATAATTAAAATTTAAGTTTACATAAAATTTATCTTATTTTAATTAAAGTTTGACTAAAATTTCATTTATACTTCATAGTTGCGTCTAGTTTTCGAAATCGTCGAGCTTTGCATATTCCTCATTGGGGTATAATGTCAGCGAATGCTGTACTAGTAAATACAAATGTACCGAATATTTATCATATTAAAAACCAAACAATTACTAACGATAAGTTTATTTTAATATTTTACATTATTTACTAATTAAATTTCGTAATTGTATTTTGAGAATTCTATTAACGTTAATATAGTACAGTATATTTAAATATGTTTTAATATTAATTTTGAAAACATACCACAAATAATTTAATATTATTACTAAACTCAAAACAATTAATAACATCAAATCAATACTTGATAACTATATAACTACTGCTGAAAAGACACTTTTGGCGGATCAACGGGAAGAAACTCTCCGCACTCTTCCACATAAGAGCCTTCATTACGAAAATTGTATAATTCAACGGGGAATCGGTCTTCAAGGAAAGTCAATTTAACGCCTAAATCCTCGAGTGTGGGACAACCAGTTGGCGTATCGGATATACATTCCTATATTATTAGTATTGTAAAACGTGTTATATTATCATATGTCAATTTCTTTTCTATTGATATTTACTCTTTCTATGTGATCCCAAGAAACATATGGATATTTGCGAAGCCATTTCGGGCTCGAAAGCAAAAATATTTTAAGGTGCATCGAATAAGCCCATCGCAAGTTAACAATTTCATAGCCATTAGCTTTCGTTCGTAAACATAATGCATACATGTATTCAACCAAATCCCTTAATTCGTAACGACGAGGCCTTATAGTGAGATAACAGTTCAATTATAGACTTATTATAGTGAATTATTATTGTATTAAAATACGAAAGTAATATTGATTTTAATTTTAATTTTCAAAAATCAAAATAACACATCAATTAACTCATTACATATTTCAATTATAGAATTAAATAGAGCTCAAGTTCTCTATTAAAAGAGAGCCCAAAAACTATTATCACATTAATTATTTTGGGAAAACAGCAAAATCTTACCCGTAAGCTTCATATACAGTTCCAGGCGCCGCGTCGTCGGTAATCGAGTTGCAAATAGCAAGACACACATCTTTCAACGCAACCGGTTGTTTAAATATATCATAGCCTCCATTGTGTAGCGCTACTTGATTCGCTTGTCTGCGATGCCATCGACACATATTATGACCCCAACCGTAAACAGTGTCGCCGTATATATCCGACGGTCGAAAAATTATTGCTTCGGGAAATTCTTCTTTAACGGCAACTTCGCCGAAGTATTTCGATCGTAACCATTGCGAACCCTTTTTAAGCACGTGTGGCGTTGGGTTTGGCGTTACATTCATAGACGAAACGTGAATAAATCTTTTAACGCCAATCTGTTTGGCGATTCTTGCGATTCTTCGCGCGCCATCGCAGTGAACGTCCATATAATTATAATTAGTAGTTTCGGTGAATTTGCCGATACAATTGATTACCACATTTGAATATTTCATTACCTTATATATGGAATCTTCGTCTTTTAAGTTGAAAGGCTAATCAAACATAAAAAATAAAAATCAGTAATCAATAATTTCACAGAAATATGTATTAATCTTAATTTTACGGTAGAAAGTACTGAAAACTACGGAAATATAAAAATACTAACAAAGAATAAGACTTGTCCCAAATCTCCGGCTAATTTCAATCTTTGCATCAATAAAGACACGCCACGATAGGGTATAATGAGTTGTGCGCCATGTTTTGCCACCTCATGCACGACACCCGTCCCGAGAGTACCCGTTGCGCCGAAAACTGTAACGATTTGACCATTAAAACTAGAACGACCTCCAGTTCCGCGCTTTAATTTGGCAGTTCTTATATCTGGAAACACGTTTTGACTGATCACTCGCGGAACGAAATCCGCTTTTCGTTCGGACGGAACGTCAGACAAATCGCGAATCGAGTCATACGAGTATAACAAACGGTTTTTTCCGGCAATTTGTATATCTGTTGTTAATTTATAATAATATATTCATTCATCGATCTATTAATTACTGAAACACTTACAATATTTGGTATTTGCGTGAATTGATCGCTGAAATATTGCCATTGATTTAAATAGTTAAGCGAAAATAACGCTAATTATAAACATAAACAAATACCATATATTCTATTATATTATACATTCAGTTATTAGCAGAGTCTAGACTTTTTCGGAACTAAAACATCAAAATTTCGGTCGGAAATTCGGACAAAAAATCAACTTTTTTCGGACAACAAAATTCATTTATTAGGATATTTTCGGATATATTTTCGGAGTTTTTCGGAGATTTCGGAAGTTTTAAATTAATAAAAATTTTTAAAATAAACTCTTGAGTCAAAAGACTATCTAGAGCTGATATTTAACATCTAATAATAAAAAAAATTTAATAGATTTAACTTTTTTCGATTTATTAGGTCTTCTAGCCAAATTATTCACCATAAAAATTCAGTTTTGTTCCATTTAAAAAGCCCATAAAAGCGTCCCCTATTAAAACTCATCAAATTTAAACGAAAAATTTTAACTTAAGGCAGTTTTTCGTGAAAAATTCGGAACATTTCGGAACATTTTAAATTTTCTAATATTTCAAAGTTTTCGGAAATTTATATTGGTTTCATTTTATTTGAAATATGATTTACAATACTTATAGTTTAAATTCCGAAAGTTTTATTCAAGAATAAAAAAGTCGGATTTCCGAAAAAGTCTAGACTCTGATAGTTACATAAATTAATACAACGCGATCTGTTTTTTTACATAATTAGATTTTTTGTTTATTGGTTTACATTATGTAACCATTTAAAGACACATTAATTACTTGCGTATGAGCAATTGTTTGCGTCAATTTTAGCGGGCTCAGGAAATAAATGCGGGCACGGGAAAGTGATGTGGGCTCGGGAAAAAATCGGGGCATATGAAATGATGGTATTGTGATGTGGGTTTCTAGTTATGAACCAATTATGAAAACTAATCA
Source organism: Phthiracarus crinitus (assembly GCA_034698025.1). Lineage (NCBI taxonomy): Eukaryota > Metazoa > Arthropoda > Arachnida > Sarcoptiformes > Phthiracaridae > Phthiracarus > Phthiracarus crinitus. The sequence goes on from JAQGAW010000309.1 coordinate 29,896, forward strand.
GAAAAAAATTTATTAAAATGAATTTTTTCATTTTTATTATTAAATGTAATCCATAATAGCCATTTTAACCTCGTTCATTTTTGTAAATATTGAATTAAATTTATTAATGGATCGTTTTAATTTTATTTTGTCAATTTAAATAAAATTAAAATTAAGTAGTATCAATTATTCACTTTCAATTTTGATTGTATTTTGTTTTTGATTTATCAAATTATAATACGGAATTTGATTTTCAATTTGATTTTCATAAATCAAAACAACATTTGTTTTATTAGTGTTGTTTTAATACCAATTTTTAATTTTGCTTTTCTTTTACTTTTAATTTTCAAAATTATTTATTTCAATTGTAGTTTTCTTTTACCTTTAGTTTTAATTTTACTTTAATTTGGAATTCTCTTTTAAGTAGAAAAATAATTTATACTATATTTTACTTTCTTAATAAATATAAATAACACTCGAAACACACACACAAAACCATTTTTTGTAGAGAGAGAATATTTATATGTTAGAAAAACAGAGAAAATCGATTCTAGCGAAATATTTCTCTAAATTTGCCCAAAGGATTTATTTTATTTGTCATGTCCGTGTCTATGTGGTCTTTCTTTAAATTTATAATGGATTTTTTATTTTTATTAATAAAGGATTTTTTGGAGACCACAGTCGGTTATGGGAGATTTTAGCCTTTTTGATTGATTTGATTTATGAAAAAATCTGCTAAATATTATATAAAAATGGACTAAACTTGGATAAAATAATAAAAAATTGTATTAAAATCTATTAAATTATGATTGAAATATATCAAATATTGCTTTCTTTGTATAGAAGTTTTATTTTTAATACAATGAACTCTAAATTATTAATAAACTTTGTAATTATTACGATTATTGTAACATGTATTATATTAGAAATATTATAATATGAAATAAATAAACTAAATTGATAAAAAAAATTAGTTCGATAAAGCTATACAATTGTTAAATTAATATTGTTTTTTCTGAAGCAATTAATTTAAATAATGTAAATTTTACGACTTTTGTCAAAGATGAAACAATAATTTTATTTTTTAAAATAAAATTACAGTTTATCAAATTATTCAATTTTAATTATTTTTTTATCCCTGTTTAATATTTACTTTTTCTAGTTTTTTTTAATAATTTTAAGATATATGGATTCGAAATTGTCCGTTTGTCGTTTGTGACGTTTATATTTATTATGGGATTTTTTGTAAATTATTTATTAAGGGATTTCATGTTTTCTAATATTAATTAAGTGTTTTTAAAAAAACTAGAATAATAATAAGTGTTAAAAATATTACAAAATCTTCATATTTAATGAAGCCAAAAATTACATTTCCAATATCCATAAAAGTTATATATATCTATAGTAAAACAATTAATATCTTAATTATTATTTTTTTACATTTTGTTATACATAATATAGGTTTAATTGAGTTGATTTGCCAAATTAACCGCTTTGTCGAACGTCAGATACTTCTCGGTAAGTAAGCGTCGCTTAGTTAAATCGATTCGGATACCAGTAACGAATTGATAACTATGTACTTGAGGTTGAAATGCCCCGTAATTGCAGTGAATCGATAATCGTTTCAGATCAGCCACGAAATCCGATAATAGTTCTCCTTCTTTCTGTCGACGTGCAAGGAATGTATGACGCTAAGCAGTTCGTAGTGGTTGCGCAACAGTACTAATTCGTTGAATGTTTTCGTCATCGGGTCTTCAGAAGTTGAGAGGTTGACGACCAGTTCGGACATGGTCTCACCCATCATCGAAACGAATACGTTGACACGTTGTTCTTCTTTGATACCATTGGCAGAGAAGAACGCTTGAAGACGAGTCACGTAATTTGAAAATTTCGATGTCTTCGGATCGAAATCCGTAATCGTTCCCAAGAATGTAGACATCGCTGTTGATAATCGTTGTTGAAATCGCCGTATGATATCCTACCGACTGCGCCAAAATTGTAGTGTTCGAGACAGTAGTTGTCGGAACTGTAGGTAAGTAACGACGATGACTGCTGAGGAATAATGACCTTTAATTTTAATTCTGATCAACAAATCACACCAGTTGAAGATTTTATTAATATTCCTAAAGAGGTTACTTAAGACTTGAAGTACATTTTAAAGATAGTCTTACAAATCCTTTAAAAGTATTGTGCTATATAGTCTTTGAGAATATGATAGAAATTGATAACAACCGTAAAGTTTTAATCGATTACTAATGAATACATTCGAGTTAAATCGTATTATAAAAAATTATCCACTATTAAATAATAATTATTGTGGTATAAATCCATATGATTTATTACCTGAAAATCCATTTGAACATTGTTGTTTTGTTGTAAATATGGATCCATCATTTTTACCTGGAAAAAATTGGGTTGTTGTTTATTTAACTAACAAGGGAGTAATTGAGAATTTTGATTCATTTTAAAAACCTCCAGACAGCGAAATTAGTTTATTATTATAAATTTTTTTAAAAACTAATTTATAATAATAAGCTAGTACAAAATATAACATCTATGATTTTGTATTTTATTTATTACGTTTAGAACTGGAAATTTATCTATGAAAGATTTTATAGTTTATTTTCATCGGACACAAACTATAATGAACTGTTATTAAGAAAACTTTATAAAAAAAGTAATACTATAAAATTTAATGTTTGTATAAACTAATATGAGTGCATTTAAACAAATAAACAATGTTAAATCTGAAACCTTCGATAGTTTACCAATTATATATTTCTTAGAAAATATATATAATTTAGAACATGAATATAGAAAACATCAGTTATGGTATTTTATGTGTTCCATACCAGTTATTTCATAATGAGGATTATTTTAATGTTTATTCTAAAATCATTTATGGAAACAATTTAAAGCATACAAACTAACTGAAATAATGCGACAGAAGGATGATAAATTATTTTCACTTAACAATTTAGCATCAAGATGTTTTACAACCGAAGATATTTCATTATTTAAGTCACTAGAATGTAATGCAATGAATTTAAAAACACAATTAATGCAATTATCTTTTTTAGAACTAGTGCCGATGTTAATATTTATAATATGACTTCTCTAAACTATAATGTAAATATAGCTTATGAATCAACCGCAGAAGATATTGCAGAAGGGGATGTTAATGCAGAAGTTAAGCTGATATCATTAAACATAATTGAAAAGAAGAAACGAACAGAGGTTTATGGATTAGCTTTGTAGTGTATGTGACCTCATGTCACTACACTATTAATATACAGTTCTAGAAGTTTCTAGAACTTAGTTATTCATAGC